>CAUYRT010102281.1:0-24670 GCA_963574885.1 Lepilemur ruficaudatus
TCAGACGTGGTTTTACCCCCCACCCCCCAAATCCCTAGTGAACACTCCCACCATTTATGTGATTAACTGTACACCTCGGTAAATTCACTGAAAATCACTTAATTGTACACTTAAAGTGGAGTAAAGGCATGATATGTAAAGCATACTTCAATAAAGAAAAAAATAATAATAGCACTTTGCACACTTTTTATAACAATATATGTAAGTGGTCTAGCTGAGCTATATAGGCTTTTGTTAAGTTACAACTGCCATTAGTATCTTTTGTAAATTGAATAGCACCTGGTTATGTATCAAATAAAATGTTTTTAAATCAAAAAAATAATGTTACTTAAGTATTGACATACACTTGTGTGTATATGTGCGTAAAAAAAAATAATTCTGACTTTTTCTTATTTATCTCTTTTTTCTACATGTGTTTGAAATGTCATCTTGTCCAATCATACTTTATGCACATATGTATATTTTTACAAAATCAAGGTCATATCATTTGGTAGCAGGTATGGCATAGATATTTTTATTTAATACATATTAATTTACTTATCTTTGATAAGTAATTTTTTCAAGACATAATCTGGTTCAATGATTCTCAAACTTTACATGCATAAGATTATCTAAGAAAACTTATTAAAAGACAGGTTCCTGGCCCCTCCTCTAAGATTCTGATTCAATGGTTCTGGAGTAGAGATCAATAATTGGCAAAATGAAACACTCCCTTTTTATATTGATGTCAACTGTCTGAGGACCCTACTTTGGATATCTCTGCCCTTGTTTACTTTGGCATTTTGCTAATTTGAACATGTAAGTAGGTTCATAGTTTTGCTTTTGCCAATATATTTGAGCATATATTCCTGAATGTGCTTTAAAATATTTTAATAAGATTGTAGTGAACATAAAGACTTGACTATTTAAAATATTTTATGCAGATTTTTGAAAAGTTTTAAAGAAGAATTTTTTTAAAAAATTACAAGCCTATCAATAATTTGTTTACTCCTGGATCATCATTATGATTGGCCATTACAATTACTATGTAATATTTATCAATTTAATAGGTAATACGTATTAACATTTTTCATTTCTGTGTTTATTTTATTATTTTTCTTAATTTGTGTAGTCCTTACTATGCCTCGTGCATATATTTCTATTGATTTATTGTCCTTTTTCACACATTTTTGTATATTTGAAAGAGTGGATAAATACAAAAATGCTTCAGGAAACTGGGTGAGGAAGGATAAAATATAGAAAACTTCAGTGACTGTGTAGTACCTTTGATACTGTTTTGCACTAAACCAAAGTCCTATTTTCCTGCACAGAATCCAATGAAATGGCGCATGGCCAGGGATAAAAAGCTGAAAGTGGATGAGAGATGGGACACTGCATACTCTCCACAGTTGGAGAAAGCCAGATGCCAGTGTTATTTGGCACACTGCTATGACCAGACATGGGGGTGCTGGCTCGGTTGTAGAAGTAAAATTGAGAAGAATAAATTTTGCCAAACAATAGGACCACGGATTAAGAAAGGAAAATTATCAAATAAAAAAAAATCACAAGACTTCCTGAAGAAGAGAACCAGCACTAATTAATAAAAATTTTAGGGGACAAAACACTTGAGTATAAAATGCTTTGTTTCTTTAAATGATGTACTATAAATCTCCATAGTCTGTGTTGATAAAGACATTGTATTTAAGACCTAGTTAACTAGGTTATCACTAACCTTGAAAGAGAGGTTTCATGTTAGTGGAAATTTTTAAAAGTCTGTTCTTTATCATAAGTAATAAATTTCTGTGTTTTTTTTCCTATTTCAAGTGAAGAGATAAGTGTACTTGTATTATAAAATTGCACTCTGGAGTTGGTTATTCTACATCCATGTTTACAGTAGACTGGACACTAAGAACAATGGTGGCAAATGAAAAGGTGGTCTTGGAGCTAGGTTCCAAAGTGCAGAGGGATAGGATCTGCTATGAGACTGAAGTTCATGAAGAAAGTTCATTAACAAGTAATTGGTTTAAGAAAGGCAAGTTTGAAGGGCTACAACAATTTGAATACTACTAAATGTCAGTATGGGTGCCAGACATCTTCAGTAGTCTGAGGTTCTAAGATCAGACGAGGAGTTTGCCTAACAGGTCAGCCTTTGATGTGGCTTTGTTGTTGAATATGAAACCCAAACTTAGATGATATGGCAGCAGAAAAATAAACCCTGTGGTCTATACAAAATATATCCATATTTATAGGTAGATGCCATAACTTCACTAGGATTCAGGCATGGTATTCAGAAATGTCTACACAAAATGAGTATCAAGCTTATCAATGTTGTTTACCCTCTTGATGAAAGGGTGGAAAAACCAAAGCCTCTACTATGTTGACTTCCAGTTCTGCCAGGCCTGTAATGGAGCCTCCACAGGCTTTCCAAGTAGTTTTGTCATTTACTAAGCTATAATTCAGGGTCCTGATGACCCAACATGGCATGTTGTTATCTGTCATGTTAAAACATTTACAGATTTGGTGTATCAGTCAATGCTCAAGTTGCACAGTGTTTGTCCACATCTGATCACATACAGCCAGAGTTGCAGTGCCTTCTTCACAGGTGGAATCAATAAACACGCAGATGTTTTGTAGTATAAAGAGGGGTTCTATGTCAAAGCCTTCAAAATTTGCATCTGATAGTAAGTTGGGCTAGGTTATTATGCATTGTGTTCAGCTGTATTTTCTCAGAAATAAATCACTTAACTCTGGCAACATGCATAAACAAAAAGTTTGCAGAAATGTTTTGGAGCCTGTATCAGTCAAGATACAACTACTGAAACATAAACTATTCTGATTGTTTAGAACAGAGGGAATGTAATGCAGGAATTGGTTACACAAGTGATGGGAGAGACTGACAAACCAATCAGAAATAGATAGTTGGAGAGTATATCTTTGCGTGAGTTTAAAGAGACCACTTCAGAGCTAAGAACTATTGTGGATCATATGTTTACCAGGATCACTTATGAACATTAACTTAGGAAAACTTAATAGCTTTTGACTTTCTGTGAACACATTTACACATAATCATCCCACACATCTATACACAGTGCATTGATTCAAATACACAAGCAAACATATGTATTAGTAACTGGAGTAGCAACTGAAGTTATAAAGATTCCACCTCGTATTAATTCTCCCTGGATAAATTTCAGGGCCTTAGAGATGGGTTGACTACCTCTTTTCCCTGACCAGATCTCTTGTTCCTCATTCAATGTGGTTTTCTCACTTTGCTTCTGCAAATATCAAGAAAGGCACCAATCACACAGTAGTTAATTCACTTTTGTGTTCTTCTGACAGACTGTGCCCAGTTCCCAACACAGTGTCTAGGTCAAGGCAGACACTCACTAAATATGTGACAATTGAAAATGATTAAGTGAACAACTAAAATGTTCTATATGCTTGGAGCATTTCTAATATGTTAATACTATATAAACATATAAAGCTTTGTGTAAGGGTTTTATGAGTAAGCCGCAAGCTTCACAGAGGAAGAGAATCTCAAGAATATTCCAAAGTATGTTTAGGAACTCTTAGATAGTGAAGTGACGGGAGAGGCATCCCAGTAAACTGAATAACGTTTGTCTAGCATCAAGAGGCTGGGTATTGTCCTCATTGAATACACCTGAAAATGAAAACAGATTTGCAGTTTATTGTGCAGAAAAGCAATCAGTTGCCTTCTTTCCAGCCCTAATAACTAGGAATTGTTCTGAATATGTTTACAGAATACCCACAGGCCTGGTCTTAATCTAAGAGACTTGTGTGTAGCCAAGCATCGTGTTTTTACTATAGCTTTCCATAATATCTGTGTATCTATCCACCTATTATTAATATGCATCTTGTCTATAACTTGGATTGTCTTTCCCTACTTCTATTTCCCTCTATTTGTAGTGGAAGATGTTGTAAAGCTAAAATGACCTCCAGAATCCTTTGCTGATAGGATTCTGCATATAATTTAAGTTCTGTCACTTAATTTCACTCGTGAGATTTGATGAGCAGAAGAAAGGCAGAAGTGATTATCTTCTAGTTACCGGATGATGGCGGCAGTAAACAAGGTCAGTTTTGCTGCAGCAGTGTTTATTAGCCATTGCACAGTTTCATGGCAGGATCATATGCATTGAGACACAAAATATTAAACTGAAGAAAGTATGCTGAAGTCTCAGCAAAAAACCATGCAGAAAGAAGAGCAAGTACAAATGTTATGAAAGAAGATCAGAAAGAAGGTCAAAGTGTAATTTATGAGTAGGCAGAGGTGGAGGATGGAAATCAGGACCATTTCATGTACGGCCTTGCAGGCAATGATAACAGGAACTTACTAATTTGTAATGGAAAGCCATTGATGGATTCCAAGAAAGAAGTGATGTGATGAATTTAATGTACATGTTTAAAAATCGGATACTGATGTAAGGTTGTCTGTAGGTGGCCTGAGATAGGACACAGGGAGGATGTTGTCATGTAGATGAACAAGGGTGGCAATTCAGATTAGGCTTGTAGTGGTATTCAGAATGTATTATTTATTTATAGCTTTGCAGTTACCAGTTTGAAGCATGATTACTCTGTATGTCTGAATTTCTTCAAATTTCAGTAATAAGTATATTAGAATATTCTCATAGTTGCATCTATTTAACAAATATATATATAATTTACAGTAGTTTGATTTATAACATCTCTCTAATGGAAATCCAAACCTCCATTAAAAAGGAGTAGATTTTAGACAGCTATATATTTTTCTTTTGATTTCAAATTCCTGAGGGAAAATAATTTGACTTTCAAAACAGGATCTTATTGCACTTGTTTTTGAGGATTTAGTAATGAATTCTTTGCCTAGGCTAATGTTTAAAAGACCATTTCCTAGCTTTTCTTCTAGGTTTTTTTTTTTTATGATTTCAAGTCTTACATTTAATTCTTTAATCCATCTTGAGTTAATTATTGTATATAGTTTGTATATAGTGAGAGATATTGGTCTGGTTTCATTCCATGTGGCTTTCAGTTTCCTCAACACCATTTATTGAATAGGGTGTCCTTTACCTAGTGTATATATTTTTGTCAACTTCATAAAAATTACTTGATTGTAGGTACATGGCATTATTTCTGGGTTCTCTTTTCTGTTCCATTGGTTTGTGTGCCTGTTTTTATACCAAAACCATGCTGTTTTTGTTACTATAGCCTTGCCGTATAATTTGAAGTCAGGTAATGTGATGCCTCCAGCTTCATTCTTTTTCCTCTGACAAATGTGTGTTAATTAAACTAAAAATTTTCTGCATAGCAAAAGAAATAATCAACTCACAACCTACAGAATGGGAGAAAATATTTGCAAACTATGCATCCACAAAAGGGCTAATATCCAGAATCTACAAAGAATTCAAACAACTCAACAAGAAAAAAATAAACATTAAAAAATGGGCAAAGAACAAGAATAGACATTTTTCAAAAGAAGACATACAAGTGGCCACCAAACATATGAAAAAATGCTAAACATCACTAATCATCAGAGAAATGTTGGCCATTTGTGTATCTTCTTTTGAAATGCAAATTAAAACCACATGAGAAGCCATCTTACACCAATCAGAATACTTCTTCTTAAAAAGTCAAGAAACCATAGATGCTGGCAAGGATGAAAAGAAACAGGAATGGTCATAAACAATTGACAGGAATGTAAATTAGTACAACCGCTATGGAAAACAGTATGGAGATTTTTTAAATAACTAAAATAGAACTACTATGTGGCCAGCAATCCCAATTCTGGGTATCTACCCAAAGAAAAAGTAATCATTATGTAAGAAAAACACCTGCATTCATGTGTTTGTCACAGCACTACTCACAATAGCTAAGCCATGGAATCAACATGTAAATAGACACACACACACCATGAAATTCTACTGAGACCTAATAAAGAATGAAATTATGTCTTTTGCAGCAACTGGGATAAAACTGGAAGCCATTATACTCAGCAAATTAAGTCAGAAACAAAAAGTAAAATACGGCATGTTCTCGCTTGTAAGTGGGAGCTAAACAATGAGCAAATATGGACACACAATGTAGAATAAGAATCACTTCAGACTCCAAAACATGGGAGGGTGGAATGGAGTCAGGGATTATGAATTACCTATTGACCATGTGGAGTGTACACAGTTGGGTGATGTGCACACTAAAAGACCAAACTTCACCGCTATACAATATCCCCATGTAACAAAACTGAACTTGTACCCCATAAACCTATTTTAAAAATGAATTTATCAGCATTGAGTTCAGGGTTACAGCTGTAACAAGCAAAACATAATGATACTTACTGCATTTAATAATATGTAAAACATGTAAAAAGTCTTTTGCTAACAATGCCATGACTTGAATGAATGTCTAAAGTAATAGATATCATGACCTGTCATTTGGCAATTACAGGAGAATTTTTTTGGGGGGAATCTAAGGATTGTTAATTATGTTGAAGATGTGCCTTGCCTTCCCTCCTCCTTTAAAGTAGAGAGGAAAACAAATCTTAAACAGATCACAAGATATTAGAATGACAGTGTAAAAATATATACTACCTCTCATAAAAACAAAAATATCAAAAGTACAAAGGAAGCTAATTATGAATCACTATTCTGTGTCATTTTCTTGCTGTGTCATGTTAAAGAGGCTTGAAAGATAAAGTTAAGTGTGGCATGGCAAAGCAAGAAATTAAATATCCTCACTCTCTCTCTCTCTCTGGGAGTTACCTGCCTGTCAAGTTATTGATTGCAAATGAGAATAGTGCCTATTGCAAGCAAACCTGACAGAAACATCCTCACACATCATTCAATAATGAATAACATGGACTTCTCAGAACAGGAAAATGTTTTCTTGAGACTTTTGTTTAATAAGTCTTAATAACTATAATCTATGCAACGAATTTTAATATAGGATAGTTTTTGAAAGTATGAAATAGACATTGATGATCTTTCTCTAGCTGCGTTGTGTAAAAGGTAGGCTTTAAATCTGTGTTGCAAGATCTCTAATTATTTAATTATTCTCATTATTTGTATATATGCAGAGATACAGTCACCATATAAATATACAAGCTAATTTTATTCATGCTGGACAGCATTCCTGGCCTGCCTAATTTATTTGAGCACAGATTGCTCTCTCTGGCTCAATATTTAGCCTCATAGAGAGATAATTAGATGATAAATCGGTAGATAAATCATTAGATAGTGTTTTTAGGAGAACATATCATAAAATGGGAATCAAATGACAATAATGCAATGCTTATAGTATTAAAATTTTTGTTGATTTCTTTTGTTTTGAATTATGTGTGTATTTATTGATTTATACAGGTAAGAAGCTGCAAGAATAACATAAAATTGGATTGACTATTTCCTCCCTCTCTTTATCTTACTAACATTCTTAAAGTCATTAATATATGTTGCAATTAACTTGTCCCATGCCAGAAGTAGTTGTTCTTTGAGCACCTGATAGCCACATGAATTTACTCTTGAAGGTTCTCTTTATATTCATCTAATCAGTTAGAAACACTTCTGGTAGAAGAGGCATAATGAGACAATAGTTAAAAATATCTACTAATATAAAACTTAAACATATACCAATTGCCTAAACAGTGCTATTCATATTCCCAATCCACCACATCATAAATTAATTTATGGTGAAATTTTGAAATTCTCTATAAGTATGTCATGTAAATTATACGTTTATATAATTTGGAAAATTGGCATTATTTTTGAAGCAGGAACTTAAGAATGATAACACAATTTATTGTACAATAATATTTAATTGCAATTAAATGATGAATCAAAAGAACATATGTTCTTAATTTAGGATTAATGCATTTTTTCTTATAATGAATGCTTCTAATGGAATTATGAAGAGGAAGTACTTCTGTGTTCCCATGTTGTTGTTTCAAATCAGGGTCTTCCAAAAGCAAATTTACCCTATTTTATCACTATAGATTTTTTTACAAAATGCAGGAAAAAAATTAACAAGGAGTATATTCTGGTTAAAATCATGTCTATAGAAGAGAAAACCTTTGCCTGTATTTAGAAATGTGCTGTGCTGCTGTAATGTGTGAACCTTATTATTATTTATCACTTATTGTAGCCACGCAAAAGTCATAAAGAGGACAAGCTCTTGCCCTGGAGGCCTACGAACTTTGGAAGGCAAGTTTAGCAAGTAAAGTAGTTGAAAAACGAATTGCTACACATGGAACTTTTATTCCCATTTTCCCTTTATCTTAACCATCTGTTAAAACAGCAATCTGAAATGTAGTCCTGTTTTAGAGGAATGATCAGTTAGCTAGAGACCTTGCTGCCATGGTATTGGAAGTTTTTATTCAGTAAAAAGGATACCCTTGGGCTACAAAAAAACATTGGTGAACCATACTTTCAGAAGGCAAGATTTTATGGTATTAAATTATTTTCTGTAACTTTGAATGACTCTGAAATATACAATTGATCAGTATGCCTATAATATTTCAGTTTCAATGGAGACATTTGCTCCACATAAGAAAATTGAATACAACTGCATAGATTGCACCTAGAGAAAACAATACTGAAAATTGCTAGTGAGACCAGGAGTCAGTAAGAAATGAAAAACAGACCAAAAAAGCCCTCACGGACATAGTGACTTTTGGAGAAAAGGGACTAGGACAGAAATGACCATAGTGTACTAGTACAAAAGCGAAAAAAACTGACCTACGTATAATGAAAGGGTAATTTGAGGGAGAAGCAAGAAATAAACTTGGAATGCCAAACAGAGCAATAGTATGGAGGAATTTAAAACCAGGGCAATGATATTAGGGGCAACTCCTCTCACCTCTCTCATTCTCAGGAGAATGGATAAGCCATATATTTAAGGTAGCAATTCTTTATTTAAGATCTGCCTTTTATTACAATAAATGGATTCTTCCTAGAGTGCCAGTAAGTACCAGGATTTTTACTTTAATATCCTTGGAGCTTCTGTTAGGTGAATTTGATTTGAGTTGGATGAATTATATTTTAGCACAATTTTAATTGATGGGGCAAGAAAATATTCTGTGGCTAAAATAGAGTAATAGAGGTTGTGCCCAAATAATTACTGAACTGAATTGACTCAATCCATTCAGAATTGCCTGTATGTACACATATGCACACAAACACACAAGAAGACATATATTTAAGTGTTAGGACGTTTTATTCAAAGTCTAACAAATCAGCTCAGGGTATAATAGAAAATAGCTTTGTATAATTTTCTCTAAGTATATATAATTGTTATCACTACATATAGATGAATTGAATTGATACGTGAGAGTATGATATATTTAGTATTGAAATAGGTTCGTATGTACTCAGCTTGTTCCTGTGATAAGCCTGTGTAGTATATTAATGAAATTTTTCTGAGACAGGCAATCCTAATTGCAATGCTCTGTGTACTATGTGTAATTATTTTCTTAACTCTTTTACTTTCAAAATTAGAATATGGTCTATTTTCTAATTTTTCTTCATTAATGCCTTTTGATGATATAAAGAACAATATAAAGATATTTTTCAGACGATTTTTACATATATGAAATTGGAAATCAGAAATTACAAACAGTATAGAAATTCTTAAAGCATTACAGTTGACCCTCGAACAACACGAGTTTGAACTGTGTGGGACCACTTATACAGGGATTTTTTTCAATTAAAACTATGTGAGTGTGCCTGCCTCTGCGGTCTCCTTCAATTTATTCCACCTCTTCTGACTCTGCTAACCCTGAGACAGCAAGACCAACCCCTCATCTTCCTCCTCCCCCTCAGCCTACTCAATTGAAGATGAAAAGGACGAAGACCTTTATAAGGATAAACTTCCATGTAATAAATACTAAATATCTTTCCTTATGATTTTCTTGACAAAATGTTCTTTTTTTCCCATCTTTATTGCATACAGTAGATAATACATATAACAAAATACGTATTAATAGAAAGTTTATGTTATCAGTAAGGCTTCTGGTCAAAGGTAGTCTATTAGTCATTAAATTTGGGGGGAATCTAAAGTTTTATGTGAATTTCTGATACACAGGGGGCTGACATGCAGGGAGTTGGGTGTCAGCACTTTAACTTCCTAAATGTGTTATTGATATTACCTGACCAACACTGCTATTTCCTCTAAATACCTCATTCTATTTGGTAGAAACACCCTTAAAATTGCTTATGGTTAATTTCCTCGCCTATTTCCTTTTTGTTTTACTCAGTAAGATAGCAAATAAATATAAGATTTCAAAGATGATAAATGGTATTTCAAAGAAAATAAACTTCGTCTACGGATCTGGCAACCAAATGCTCAATATAGGCTAAACGTAATACAAATGACTAAACATAATGAAAATTGTAAAATTATGAATTTTTTGTACATGTAAAAGGTGTGTGGGGGGGTAGGGGTGACAATAACCCCATGAAAAGCCAAAACAAGATAGACGTTTAGAGAATTCATATTCCTGTGATCTGCTATTACTACTTCAATTTATCCTTAATATAACCCTTGGGCCAGGGCTAGGAGGTCTCTCTGAAATGCTTAATATTGGTTTAACAATGACTTAGAATTCAGTTTATATCTGGAAAGAACTGAATTCCAGCTGGTCTGAGAAAACTTTATTCTTATCTCTGGCTATCCCCGAATTTTGGCTTTGACTTTTGGCCAAGATAAGGGCTGTGGGATTTATAACGTTCACCTTAAAGTCTAAAATTCGCCTAAACACATACAATTAAGGCTGGTTTATTTACTGATGATTTCCACCTGGTGTAGCCCATCAGCCAGGCTGTCTTAGCTACACAGCTGAAGCTCATAATCCTTTCCAATTACTGCCTTGAGCTCTCACGAGGCCAGGATTTCTTTCACAGTTAATGGTGTAAAATTCTGTACATTATGGAGCAGATAAAGTGTTGTAGTACAAATAATTTTCTTAAAGGTAAAAGCAATTTAACATTTTGTTTATAACATGTATTGAAACACGTACATAGTATTTAGTTGATTATTTGTATTAAAATAAGGAATACGATAAACTGTAAAAGTTCAGAAAAGGTGTCATGTATTTAGAGTTTTTCCAAGAATTTTAGGTTTGAAATATTCTTTGTAACTTCTGGTAATATCTTTCTTGAGTTGGTTTCCACAAGAAATCACAAACTTAAAAGATTCGTTTTAATTGTGATGGCATTTTCTCATCATGACCTTAGTTCCTTAAAATCACATTGAGTCAGATTACAGTTAAAATGCTCAGCTGTTGGTTAATTCTCAAGATAAGTTAAAATCATTTCATTTCAAATATCCTGCTATGATTTAAAGTAACTATATAAAACACTAGTCATTGAAATTTGAAACTATAAATTTTTAAGTGACTTCATAGGGACTTGGCTTAATGTCTGGACTAGTAGTATATTTCCTTTTTAACTTTAATTTTTAATAAAATTGTACACTTTAGGGAATATAATGTGATATTTTGATATAAATTGTGAAAAGATTAGTACTAGTCATTTTCAATTTGGAAAAACATTCAGAATAAAACTCTAGATGAATATTTTTCTTTTTTCGTTTTTAGTAATAATCTATTCATTAATAAGAACTTTAATATTAGAGTTTACTTCAGTCTCTTCCTAGTAAAAAGGCAAGGAATTAAAAAGAATTACATCTTTATTTCCTAAATATTGGTTCTCTATATAGCTCATCATTTGCTAATGGTAAAGTAGTTCATATTGATAGAGTCAAATAAATATACCATGGTTGAGACCAATATTCATAACATATAGAATGGCATTCAAATATCCATATTGGAACATTTCCTATTTATATATGCCCAAATGACTCAAAGTAGAGACATAAAGTCTGATAGTTAATCTTATATTAATCAATTTTATAAACATATTGTTATACAGTCAATCTTTATCTTTATTATATTTACAATGCACTGTTACATAAAGCATAGAATATATAACAAGAATCTGGATTTTGGAAACAGTAGAATTTAATTGATTTACAAACTTCAGTGCATATATTTTTGGTCAACATTGTCAAAAATTATCCTCCTTGAGCTTCAAATTTCATCTAAAAAATGAAAATACTCTTTCTATATAGGAATATTATAAAATTAGGTTTCCCATTTTGTAAACTATAAGATGCTATTTAAGTGAAGTTCATGAAATAAATTACATTTAAAAAAACAAATGGGAAAATAGTGTTCTAACATAATAGGCACAGTTCATTGAATCCAGTTATACATGGCTGATGGACTATATCAATATCTCAATTTTGATACACAACCTAATTAAAAGGTGTATCTAGACTTCCATCTTCCATTGTTATTATAGAGAGCTAGAATCAGTATCGTGAACACTCTTCCAAAAAAGTAGTAGAACATTACAGTCATGATTTTTATGAACATTTCCGATAGATTAGTTCATAGGGCAATGAATTATACCAAAATCTAAGGAGAGATAGTAGCTGTAGGTAGATGAAAGACACAAATATGGCTTTTTTTTTCTTTTTTTTTTTTACTTTTCTTATTTGATTAGAATACTCCAATTCTTGGTGATATATCCATCAGAACATTTTCTTTCGTAAGGAAATAATTGTCTTTAACACAGAATGTATGTAACTTGATAGTAGAGACTACACGAAATCTGATTCATTCTTCTATGCCAGGTATATAATTCACTGCCTGATAGAGTGTAGATAATTATGATCTGTTAGATGAATTAAATGAATTGAAGAAGTATAGTGGATTTTTTTTATTTGTATGAGAAAGTATTTAGAATTTCTCCTTTCTGAGTTATGCTGACTAAAACTGTGATCATATAATTTATCTTCTCTTAAATTAAAGAAGAATCATTATCTTTTTAGGTAGAAAACTGATTATCATCATGGGTTTTGTAGTCAAGCTAATTTTAGCTCAGACTAATTTAGTTACACAGCTTTATAAAATGTACTAATCTTGTAAGTTTATGAGATAATTTAATGTATTAGTAATAAGTATTCCTAAAATGCTGGTAAGGAGCTATTAATCAACTAATTGTGTCCATTATTATTGTCATTACTAGAAATTTCTAGAAAGACTTTTTTAAGTATTTGAGAAACTTATTAAAACTGAAATGTGTTTAGCCATTTGTTAAGACAGTGAAATGTTTCTATAATATTATGCATTGATATCATATAAAATATGTGTAAATTTATGTACTATACATTGCTTATTTTTTCAAAGTACTTAAAATCATTTATATTTACACAATTTATGAAAATTTATGAAGTCTTTTGTTGTTTTTAGTAGAGTGCCTTGTGCAATGTAGACACTTGTATAAAATTTGGCTGTGTGAATTTCTTAAGACTAAAACTTTCATTTCTAATTTTATGCCCATTTTGGTATGGTAAGCAATATTGCTTTCCCATTTATTCAACTTATTTACATTTACAAGTATTTTATTAATAGAGGATGTGTATTGTCATGACGTATTAGTGTTTTCCAGTGAAACAATCAACCAACAAGATATATACAATATATATATACACATATGTGTACACGCACAAAAATACTCTCTTACTGTGTATATGTATCGTACATAATTATATATTAGGACTTAAAATTATATATAATACATATGTTATCTATAGCAATATTTATATATTATGCATTTATATGGTATATAATTATATAATGATATATAATTATATGATAGATTAATAATTACATAATCATATTAATTATAATAATATATGATTATATTGTGTTATATAATTATATATAATATAATAATTATGTTATTATAATATATATATATATATCATGAGAAAGAGAAAGAGAGATTTTAAGAAATTGACTCACGTTAATGTGGAGGCTTTGCAAGTCCAAAATCTGCAGAGTTAACCAGCAGCCTGGAGACCTAAAGAAGAGTTCAGCTCAAGTCCAAAGGCAGTCTGCTAGCAGAACTCCCTCTTCTTCCAGGGTCAGTCTTTTTCTATCAAGTCCTTCAATTGATTGGATATGTCCAATGACATTGTGGAGGGTAATCTGCTTCACTCAAACTTATTCAAATGTTAACTTCTTCTAAAAACTACTTTTACAGAAACATCTAGAATAATGTTTGACTAAATATTTGGGTAACATGGCCTAGCCAAGTTGACATATAGATTATCCATGATAGGTGGTAAAAGCATAAATTCTGAAACCATATTTTTCTGGGTTTATAACTCTGTTCCTTTGCTCAGGTACCTTATGGATATAGGCAACTTATTTTACTTTCCTGAAATTCAGACACTTCATCTGTAAAATGAGGATAAAGAATAACATCAGTCAGGTGTTGCTCAGTGAAACCGATTTGCTGGTAAGTACATGTGCTGCTTATTTTTCCATTCTTGGGATACTTCACTTAGTAGAATGGGTTCCAGCTCTATCCAGGAAAATACAAGAGGTGCTAGATCACCATTGTTTCTTATAGCTGAATAGTACTCCATAGTATACATATACCACATTTTATTAATCCACTCATGTATTAATGGGCACTTGGGTTGTTTCCACATCTTTCCAACATTTATCGGGTGTTGGGCAGATGGGGGGGAAGAGGGGATGGATATATACATACATAGTAAGTGCGATGTGCACCTTCTGAGGGATGGACACGCTTGAAGCTCTGACTCTGGGGGGAAAGGGGAGGAATAAAAAATAAATTAAAAAAATAAAAAAATTAAATTTTTATATAAAATAAACTCAAAAGTTAAAACCAAAAAGAATAACATCGGTTTCAGAGGGCCACTGTAAAGACTAAAGTTAATGTGAATAAAGGCGTAACACAATATACAGTGCAGAG
Organism: Lepilemur ruficaudatus; assembly: GCA_963574885.1. Classification (NCBI taxonomy): domain Eukaryota; kingdom Metazoa; phylum Chordata; class Mammalia; order Primates; family Lepilemuridae; genus Lepilemur; species Lepilemur ruficaudatus. Next base: position 14,811 of record CAUYRT010102281.1, read on the forward strand.
TAAATACTCCAAAAATGGTTATTATTAGTTTGAAAGAAGAGAGCTATTGTAAAACTCCTTTTTTGTAAATGAAATATCAAGCTTTAATATCAATGTTTTAAAACTTCCATATGATTAGTGTAGAGACTTTAAAAGTCTTTGTGTTATCTAAAGCTCATCTTTAAATATATGGTACAATTCATCTAAGGAAACAAATGAACTAAAAGATTTGAGGAGATTGTTCTTGACCAATTATTCCATGATCAGTTGTATTTACATTAGGATGGCTATTTATATTTTATTTTCATTTTAAATTTGTATTTATAATCATGTAAGTAATTTCATAGAGTTTTTATTAGAATATAATTATGAATTATATATTTTAAATTTAAAATTACCTCCATAATTTCTACTAAATCACCTTTATAATTTCTATTGCTATAAATTTCTTAAATTTACTACTTAATTTTATTTGGAGGGAAGGGAGCAGTAGTGTTTAAATATTTCAATTCCTTTTTATTCTTTATAACAATGCATTTCTTTGTGTTTATTTTTGTTTTTCTTTTCATAAGACTATTTTACTATTTTTGGTTAGTTTTTATATATTTAATGTTTGTTTTTATTCTGATTCAATAATTAATCATTGAATTTAATTGTAGATACTTTTTGTGAATTTTGCTACATAAATTATATACTTTTATTACTTGAACCTTATCTATTATTTTCATTTCTTGTTAGAAAAAGTTATTCAAAAACATACATTTGTGATTCGGGCAGATGGCAAGATTATTAATATATATTTTACTGCTTTATGATTAAAAAATATAAACATTTTTTTCCATAAGCACTCTTTAAATTGCTGCAACCTTTTTTTTAATTTCCAGAGTTCTGAAAAGGTTCATTCTGACCATTTTTGTCAGTTTTCTTAGTGTTACAGAAGAGAAGAATTTTTTGTAAATCACTATTCTGCCACTTTCACTGATGTTACTCTTTTACTCTTTAAAACATTTTTTTTTCTTGTTGTTAACATTTGAGTATTCTTAATATATTCTGGTATAAGCCTTTTTCAGCTATGTTCTTTGAAAAAAAAAAATCTGGTTGTGTCTTCACTTTTCCTTTTCTTAACATTATCTTTAGCAGATCAAAAGTTTATAATGTAAAGGAACTTTAACTTATTCATTATTTTTCCTTCATAGATTGTGATTTTGGTATCTCTTTGGACATGCTCATGACAACTTTTTCCTATATTTTATTCTCAAAAGTTATAGCTTTGTAAATTTATATTGATGGTTCATTTTATGTTAATTTTTACATATGTTGTGAAGATTAGATCAAGTTTATTTTTAAATATACACACCCTATGTCTAGTTTTTTAACACCATCTATTGAGAAAGTAATTATTTTTTCATTACAACGCTTTTGTATTTTTGCCAAAGCTATATTATGAAAAGAGTTATGAATTCCTTTTTTTTTATTTTTAGTTACTGGTGACAGGAATGAGGTCAATGTTTTTCCAGATAAATTAATACACATATCTTTTTCAATATGCCTTTCTAATTAAATTATCTCCATTAAATATTTTGGGGGCTTCTAATGTATACAACATTAAATCTAATGTTTGATCAATACTGCTTTCCATATATTCCAAAAACATCAGTATATACTCTTCCTTGAAACAGATTACACTAACTCTAAGTGAAATCAGGTATTGATTTGAACATTTTGCTCTGAAATTATACAACCTAAAGGGACCATGTCCTTATGTCTCTGAACTAGTGACTTCATTGATTTTTGCCTGACACTGTAAATCTATTCTATTACATTTATTTTTCCTATTTTAATTCACGAGGATGTATGTTTTCTTTTTATATGAAAGGTTGCATTTGGTAAAACAAGGTGAGTTCAGTATCACATTTAATAAAACGAGTAAGTATCTGTTTTTTTAATTTGCTGCCGATTTCTCTTTTTGGTGCTGACCCTAAATTCCACTTTATATGGTGGAAATTATAAATATTAGAGTGTATAGAGCATAACAACAATATGAGTTCCTCAAGAGAAGGCAGAGCATAAACATGAGGTGGAGTTTTGGATTGAAGGGACGTAAAGGAGTTAACCCCAACTGATGGAGAGACCTTGTGTTTAGCCAATGTATGTGAAGCTACAGATATTAATAGTGCCTGAAAGAAGAAACAATATATGAAGGACATTAGAGAGAAAAAGCTACGCCATCTAATAGTTGATTTTATGTGTGACTAAAGAAGTGGAAAGAGCATAGATAATTCTATGTTTCTTTCTTAGTTCCTATGGTTCGTTTATTTTCCTTAGACTATTCCTAAAAATTAGTATCTCTCAGGGATCTGTTTTTGACCCATTTCTCTTTCTCAGTACACCAGCAGTAGGCAATTTTACATGCCATTCTGTTTTATCATTTTATACTCATACTCCCAAATTTGTTTTTCCAGTCTAGACCCCATATTGAGTCCTAACAAATTTAACCTAACCAACCAGTTGTCCTCTGTACTTGGATTTTTATTAGGACCTCAAATTCAATGCTTAAATGAGTTCATTATTTATTCTTCAAATCAAGTATTCCTTCAATATTGTTTCCTCAGCATATAGCAATAGAATTTATTCAGGATGAGGAAAGAATACTATCATATTGATAAGGAAAATTTTAGTTTTTTTCATGTCTGCATGTATTTTTGCATATATGTTGTGTTTTCAAGGTATAAATCAACAGTGAAGCTTATGCTTTATGTAGAAATAAACAGGGTTTAAAATGAATATGTCTAGAATTGGGATTTTACTTGGGTGTTAATAGTGCATTAAGTCAGAATAATATTGTGGCAAAATTGGAAATAGTAGACAGACACTAAATAATTCATATAATTCTACAATAGTTAATCACTTATAACACTGTTGAAGAGAATTGATTCAGATTTTTAAAAACGAAATAATTAACACAAATTATTGTTTCAATTCTTATATCCATGATCTTAAATATCAACTCAAATCTTAGTTTAAATCTCCATGGCTTCACATATTCTGAAATTTTATCTGATATTAAAGATTTTATTAAAAATAAGAACATCACAGTAATGTAAAGCTTTTCCTGGTAACCCTTTTCAATTACATTTTAACGTGTTTGGTCATTAAATTTGAGGATTCACCTGTTACACTGTGCTCTTACTACAAGGAGAGGAAAGAGTATTTGCTATGTTGACAGTTAATTAGCAGCCTTAGGATAGAAGTGGTCTGGAGATATTAAAAGAAACAAGAAAAACAGGCATGGGGAAAATGCTTTTAAAGGATATCACAGAAAAGTCTTCACAACACTTCAAGTGTTTCTATGTTTTTTATTATTACAAATGAAGTCAAACACTAGTTCTATTTCCTATTCCATCACTGTTCACTATATAATGTTATATATTCTAACTTTTGAAAGCTACAAACTGTATAGTCATTATCCATTGTGGTCTAATTAATACATGATACGACATGATTTAATCTTGCCTTTGGGAATAAGAAATTCAGCAGTGTTGTTGATTTAAAAAAAAAAAACATATTGCAAGGTGTTCCAAAGAAAATTATGATAATAATGTAGGGAAAAAAATGGATGTTTCAAAAAGTAATAGGATGATTCTGACTCTATCAGTAGCCATTTAAATAAAACAATTTTTAAAATTCCATCAAAGTTTCAATTATTGTTTAGAATATTCTCAAGAAGTTCAAAAACTAAGATATTGAAAAAAATCAAAATTTATGAGCACTGAAAATATAGCACAAACTAGATGAAAACTCATTAATTGAATTCCAGTAACTGAACATCATATACCACTCCATGCAACTATGTCCTTTATTTTAATTGATCAAAATACTTCATCAAAGTAAATGTCTTGTTGACCTGCTGACATGTACAATAAAATTTAATTTTCAGATTTATTATTAGAGGAATATGTGAAAATATTTCAATCTATATTTCATTTATTGAAAACTAGTTTAGTATGGTTTATATTCTATTAACCTTCAAACCAGACTAATGTGATTTAAAAGGCAGACAAAATCAAAGTTGTATAAAATAGGTATTAGGTATTCATGTTTTTATAGAGGATTCTTCTAAAATCAGGACATTAATCAATTTTATCATAAATTCTGGGCTCTTATCAACCTTTTGTATGGCTGGTTTTATATACAATGCTATAATATTAAAAATGGAAATAATTTCTCTATAATTGCTCTTTATGCTCAATATCTTTCTCACCATGACTGAGACAATTTTAATTTTATACTATGTATTCCCATGCTATCTTTGATACATGGCACAATTTCCATTTGAATTGGATTACGCATTTCTCTTTCTAACAACCCAGATGAAAAGTGCAGAGATTTCATATTAATGATATGCCAGACCTTTTCACGCATGTCGATTTTTAATGGCCTATTCTAAAATTCTCTCACCACTCATATTATGGTTCCTCAAACTCCTGGGCTCAAGCAATCTTCCTGCCTCAGCTTCCCAAGTAGCTGGGACTACATGTGCATACCATAATGCCCAACTGATTTTTCTATTTTTAGAACAGATGTGGTCTCACTGTTGCTCAGACTCGTCTTGAAATCCTGAGCTCAAGTGATCTTCCAGCTTCAGACTGCCAGAGTACTAGGATTATAAGATTGAACCACTGAACTCACCTGAAGCAATAATAAAAAAAAATCTTCCAGCAAAATGAACCCCTGGATCAGATGGATTGATAGCCAAATTTTACCAGACCTACAAAGAAGAGCTGGTACACATACTGCAGAGATTATTCTATAATACCTAGATGAATGGAATCCTCCCCAACTCATTATATAAAACCAATGTCACCTTGATATCAAAGCCAAAAAGGACAAAACAGTGAAAGAAAGCTACAGACCAATATCTGTTGTGAATATAGATGCACAAGTCTTCAGTAAAATACTAGCAAACTGAATTCAATAGCACATCCACAAATAATCCACCATGACCAAGTGGGCTTCATGCCAGTGATGCGAGGATGGCTCAACACGTGGAAGTGAATAAATGTGATTCCTCACATAAAAAGACCATGTGATATCTCTATAGATGAAGAAAAACATTTGACAAAATTTAGCACACTTTAATAATAAAAAACCTCAACAAACTAGACATAGAAGGAACATGTCTCAAAATTATAAAGGCCATATATGACAACCCCACAGCCAACATCATAGTAAATGGGGAAAAGTTGAAAGTGTTCCTACTAAGAATTGGAATAAGACAACTGCTCACTGTTACTACTTCTGTTCAACAGAGTGCTGCAAGTTCTACATAGCAGGTAGGCAAGAAAAAGAAATGAAGATTCTTCGAATTGGGAAAAGGGAGGTCAAACTATCACTTTTTGATGATGATATGATCTTGTATCTAGAAAATCCCAAAGACTCCATCAAGACACTGTTGGAATTTATAAGCAAGTTTAGCAAAGTCTCAGGTTACAAAATCAATGTGCACAAAGCAGTTGCATTCTTATACAATAGTAACAGTCAAGCTGAGAGTCAAAAAATAAGCAAAGAAATAATGGACTTAAACAGAGCTCTAGAATAAATAGGTCTAACACACGTCTACAGGACATTACACCCAAATAAAGCTGAATATACATTCTTCTCATCAGCTCATGGAACTTTCTCCAAAATTGACCACACCCTAGGCCATAATCAGACCTAAACAAACTTTAAAAAATAGAAATTGTACCATATGCCTTCTCAGACCATAGTGGTATAAAACTAGAGATCAATTCCAACAGAAATGCTTGACGCTTCACAAAGTCATGGAAATTACAATCTTTTGTTAAATGACTGCTGGGTGAAGGGAGATTCAGATAGAGATCAAAAAATTCTTTGAATTAAATGATAATGGGGACACAAGCTATTAAAACCTGTGGGATACAACAAAAGCATTCCTGAGAGGAAAATTAATAGCATTAAATGCTCACGTCTAATAGATAGAAAGCTCACAAATCAACAAACTAATAAACTGTCTCAAGGAACTGGAAAAAGCCAGGCAAATGCATTCTAAAACTAGCTGAAGAAAGAAAATAACTAAGATTAGAGTAGAACTAAATGAAATTGAGAACAAAAGAACTCTATAAAAGACCAATAAAACGAAAAGCTGGTTTTTCAAAAAGATAAAATTGATAGCCCCCTTTTTAGATTGACAAGAAATAGAAAGGAATGAACTTTAATAAACTCAATCAGAAATGAAAAAGGACGAGTTACTACAGACATCATAGAAATACAAAACATTATCTTTGAATAGTATAAAAATGTATATGCCCAAATGCTACAAAATGTGGAGGAAATGGACAAATTATTGGAAACACCCTAAGCTCAATCAGGAGGAAATATAACTCCTGAACAGACCAACATATCAAGTTCAGAAATTGGAGCATCAATAAAAAATCTTCCAAAAAAAAAAAAAAAGTCCCAGACCATATGGGTTCACTCCCAAATTTTACCAAACATACAAAAAAGAACTCATACCTATACTGTAGAAATCATTCCAAAAGATTGAGAAAGATGGTATCCTCCCCAACTCATTTTACAAAGCCAATATCACCTTGATATCAAAGCCAGGGAAAGATGTAGCAAGAAAAGAAAACTACAGACCAATATTCCTCATGAATATTGATGCAAAAATTATCAACAAAATTTTAGCAAACCAAATCCAACAACATCAAAGAAATAATTCACCACGATCAGGTGGGCTTTATCCCAAGGATGCAAGGCTGGTTCAACATACACAAATCTATAAATGTAATTCACCACATAAATAAAAGCAAGAACAAAGACCATATGATTCTCTCAATACATGCAGAAAAACCATTTGATAAAATCCAGCACACTTTTATGATTAAACCCTCAACAAAATAGGCATAGAAGGGACATTTCTTAAAATTATTAAGTCTATATATGACAAACCCACAGCCAATATCATATTGAATGCGAAAATCGAAGCATTCACACTTAGAACTGAAACCAGACAAGGGTATCCGCTATCCCCTCTTGTATTCAACATAGTGCTGGAAGTCCTTGCCAGAGCAATCAGACAAGAGAAGGGAATTAAGGGTGTTCAAATGGGGGCAGAAGAGGTCAAACTCTCACTCTTTGCTGATGATATGCTATCATACCTAGAAAATCCCAAAGATTCGGCCAAGAGACTCCTGCAATTGATAAATGAATTCAGTAAAGTCTCAGGATACAAAATGAATGCACACAAATCAGTGGCATTCATATATGCCAATAACAGTCAAGCTGCAAATCAAATCAAAATGCAATACCTTTCACAATAGCATCAAAGAAATTTAAACATTTAAGAATATATTTAAAGAAGGAAATGAGAGATATTTTTAGGAAGAACTACAAATCACTGAGAAAAGAAATTGTAGACAATGTGCACAGATGGAAATTGCTATGATGCTCATAGATTGGTAGAATCAATATTGTTAAAAATGTCCATTCTACCTAAAGTAATCTACAGAATTAATGCAATCTATATCAAATTTCCATCATCTTTCTTTACAGATTTAGAAAAAATAATTCTATGCTTCATCTGGAATCAGAGAAGACCTCGTATAGCCAAAGCAATTTTAAGCAAAAACAACAAATTGGGAGGCATCAGTCTGCCAGACTTCAATCTTTACTGTAATATTCTATAGCTAAAATCTACAGTACTACAAGAATCTATATAGAACTTAAGAAAATCAATAAGCAAAAAATCAAACAACCCCATCAACAAATGGGCAAAGAACATGAATAGAAACTTTTCAAAAGAAGACAGGATAATGCCCAGCAAACATATAAAAAAAGTGTTCAACATCTCTAATCATTGAGGAAATGCAAATGAAAACTATAATGAGATATCACCTAACTCTAGTGAGAATGGCCTCTGTGAAAAAGTCCCAAAATAAGAAATGCTGGTGTGGATGTGGAAAGACTGACACTCTTACAGTGCTAATGGGACTACAAATTAGTACAACCCTTGTGGAAAGTAATTAGAGATATGTCAAAGAGCTAAAAATAGAAATGCCATTTGATCCAACAAACCCACTACTAGGCATCTATCCAAAGGAAAAAAAAGACATTTCATAATAAAGACATTTGCACTTGAATGTTTATGGCAGCACAATTTATAATTGCAAAGTTGTGGAAACAACTGAAATGCCCATCAATACATGAGTGGATTAATAAAATGTGGTATATGTATATCATGGAATACTACTGAACTACAAAAAGCAATGGTGGTCTAGTACCTCTTATATTATCCTAGGTAGAGATTGAGACCATCTTTTGAAATGAGGCATCACAAGGATGGAAAAACATGCACCACATGTACTCACCATCAAACTGGTACTAATTGATCAACACTAATTTGCTCACACGGTAGTAATACTCACTGGTTGCCAGTCAGGTAGGGGACTGGGGTGGTTGGGGCTAGAGTGGGTGGGGTGTGTAAACCCACAGCTAATGGAGACAGGGTGCAATGTAAGAGGAAAGGATATGCTTGTGGCCCTGGCTTGAGCAAGGCAAATGTAACCAAAATGTTTTTACCCCCTCAATATCCTGAATAAAAAAATATATATATACACCAGGGGTTAAAAAAAATCCCTATTCAAAAAATGGTGCTGATAAAATTCAATAGCCATATGCAGAAGGATGAAAGAATGAACAGGATCCATATATCTCACTACTCACAAAAGTTAACTTAATATGAATAAAAGATTTAAATGTAAGACATGAACCCATAAGAATGCTGGAAAAAAATACTGTTCTAGATATTGGCCTAGGCAAAGAATTTATGAAGAAAACCCCAATGCAATCACAGCAAAAACTAAATAAATGTGACTTGATTAAATTAAAAAGCTTCTGAACAGCTAAGGAAATAATCTACAAAGCAAATGAACGAGCTACACAATGGGAGAAAATAATTGCAAGCCATACATCAGATAAAGGGCTAATAATCAGAATATACAAAGGACTCAAGCAAATCAACAAGAAAAAACAACCCCAGTAGAAACTGGGCAAAAGACATGAACAGAAGCTATTCAAAAGAAGATAGACAAATGGCCAATAAACCTATCAAAAAATGTTCAACATCACTAATCATCCAGGAAATGCCAATTAAAGCCACAATGAGATATTACCTTACACCAGTTAGATTGGCTTGTATTAAAAAGTCAAAAAATAATAGATGCTGGCATGGATGCAGTTAGAAAGGAATGCTTATACACTGTTGGTGGGACTGCAAATTAGTACAACCTCTGTGGAAAATGCTAAGGATATTCCTCAAAGAACTGAAAGTAGACCTACCATTTGAACCAGCAATCCCACTACTAGGTATGTACCCAAAGGAAGTCATTTTAGAAAAAAGATATCTACATGTGAATGTTTATTTTAGCAGAATTCATGATTGGAAATATGGCGAATCAACCCAAGTGTCCATCAATACATGAGTGGATTAAGAAGATGTGCTCGTATTCTGGGAGGCCAAGGCGGGCGGATCGCTCAAGGTCAGGAGTTCAAAACCAGCCTGAGCAGAGTAAGACCCCTGTCTCTAACTAAAAATAGAAAGAAATTAATTGGCCAACTAAAAAATACATAGAAAAATTAGTCAGGCATGGTGGCACATGCCTGTAGTCCTAGCTACTTGAGAGGCTAAGGCAGAAGAATTGCTTGAGCCCGGGAGTTTGAGGTTGCTGTGAGCTAGGCTGATGCCACGGCACTCACTCTAGCCCGGGCAACAGAGCGAGGCTCTGTTTCAAAATAAGTAAATAAATAAAAAATAAAAAAAAGAAAACGTGATATGTGTATATCATGTATATCAGCTATGA
>CAUYRT010102282.1:0-31871 GCA_963574885.1 Lepilemur ruficaudatus
TTCTTTCTTTCTTTCTTTCTTTCTTTCTTTCTTTCTTTCTTTCTTTCTTTCTTTCTTTCTTTCTTTCTTTCTTTCTTTCTTTCTTTCTTTCTTCCTTCCTTCCTTCCTTCCTTCCTTCCTCCTTCCTTCCTTCCTTCCTTCCTTCCTTCCTTCCTTCCTTCCTTCCTTCCTTCCTTCCTTCCTTCCTTTCCTTTCTTTCTTCCTTCCTTCCTTTCCTTTCTTTCTTTCTTTCTTTTTTTTTTTTTTACCAGAACCTTTTTCTCTTTTTGGGATGATCTGACAACTGGATATCTCTAGTCAACCATCTTTCCCCTTCTTACTCCTATTCATAATTTATAAATGTATTCATGAGAATGGCCATTATTAAAAAGTCAAAAAACAATAGATACTAGCATGGATGCAGAGAGAAATGCATGCTTATATACTGTTGGTGGGATTGTAAATTAGTACAACCTCTCTAGAAAACAGTATGGAAATTCCTCAAAGAAATAAATATAGACTTATCATTCGATCCAGCAATCCCACTACAGGGTATCTACACAAAGGAAAAGAAGTCATTTTATCAAAAATGACTCCATTGCTTGCCACAGCACGATTCACCATTACATAGATGTGATATCAACCTAAGTGCCCATCAATTCACGAGTGGATAAAGAAAATGTGCAGTGTATATACCATGGAGTAATACTTAGCCATAAAAAGGAATGAAATAATGTCTTTTGCAGCAACTTGGATGGAACTGGAGACCATTATCCTAAGTGAAGTATCTCAAGAGTGGAAAAACAAACACCACATGTACTCACTAATAACTGGGAGCTAAACGAGGGGCACAAATGGGCACAAAGAGATGTAAAGGGCATTGGAAACCAAGAAGAGGGGAGGGGAGAGGAGGCTGAGGGGTAAAAATTTACCTATTGGGTACAAAGAACACTATTGTGGTGATGGGCACATTAAAAGCCCCAACTTAAGCATTATACGAGGTATTCATGTAACAAAAACATTTGTACCTTTTTAATATCTTTTGTATTTTATTTTATTTATTTATTTATTTTTAACCTTTTTAATATCTTGAAACAAAAAAAAAGTATTCATGGAACTAACTCTATAGAGAAATTAATTTTAAAGTAGATATATGACTATTTTATCCATATCTCTAAAAGTTTTTAAAATCAAATTGTTTAGCAATTTTTGGATCGTCTCATTTTGGGTAAGAAAATAAAATGACTTTGCCGAACTCTGTTCTGAAGGATTTGCTTTGTTATTCCTTGAATCAGTGAATCAGAATAAGCAGGACTGCTTCTAATGTTTATGGAGCCCAGGAGAAGATGACAAATGGAAGCCCACTACCACATGTAGTGATTATTTAAAATTATAAAACAATCTGACAAATAAAAAAAATTTCTATCATCTGACATTGACAAATACACTTTCATAAAAACAAAATTTAAAAAAATACTTGTAATCATTTTTGTGTGATTAAAAAGCCAGCAAAATACTAACAAATAATTGCACTTTCTTATTGTGCATATTTGGGTGATCTGGTAATAGGTAAGCAATGTTTAGTTGAGTAATAAAACAAGGGCTGGCACAGTTAATACATTCTTATATTTTTTTATGAAATTTGTTTTATTGCCTCTATTTTAGCAAAATTACTAATTATTATACTATTGTATTTGAGATATTTACATAGTTTGTGTTATAAGTATAATGTTAAATTAGACATTTCTTAAGGCATTGTGGTCCCTCATTTTCATTATTTTAATTTTGAAAAAAACTTTATTTTGCTAAACTTTACATACCACAAGTTATTGGTTGAATCATGCCCCTCCGATCCCACAATGTGTATGTTGAAATCCTAATTCCCAGTACCTCAGAAGCTGACCTTATTGGGAGGTAGGGTTGTTGCAAATATAATTAGTTTAGATGAGATAATACTGGCTTAGGCTAGGCCCTTAATCTAATATAACTGGTGTCTTTATAAATAGGGAAAATTTGGACAAAGACTTATTCACGGGGAGAACATCACGTGAACATAAAGGTAGAGACTGGAGTGATGCAACTACAAGCTAAGGAATGCCAAAATCATCCGTAAATGACAAGGGGTAGAGGAGCATGGAATAGATTCTCTCTCACAAGCCCTCATAAGGAATCAACCCTGCCAATATGTTGATCTTGGACTTACAAACTGTAGAACTGTGAGATAGTGAGTTTCTGTGCTTTAAGCTACCCAGTTTGTAGTACTTTGTTACGGCAGCCTTAGCAAACTGATAGACCATGTTTGACCTCTGTAATAGAGTACATGGAGTTTACTTGTTTCATTGGTAAAATATGTTATGTTTTCTCCAAACAAGCCACTCTACTTACATCATGCTTTTACTGTCTCTTAAAATAAAATCTAAAATCATACAGTTCCTCTTTCAAATGCTTAAATATTGACATATTTTAAAGAAAAATGAAAATAGCAATATGTTGCTCAATTCTTTCAAGTTGCTTTTCAAATAAGATAAAACTTGATCTAGCATAACCAGCAACTGGTCTCCATAGAAATTAAATCTTAGTAAATATTTTATTAAAACAAAGCTACTCATAATTCTAGCATTCAATGTCCACATAGCTGCTAATACTAGGGATCGATATTTAGCTTCAAGTATGTTACCTTTAGACCTACATTTATACAAATATAAGAGGAATGTGAATTTTTCAATAGTGCAAAATGTTTCTCAGCCACTCTATACAACTGTTATAATACCACGACTATATTGTAAATACTTCTGGGACTAAGAATTAGAACCTGATGAAAAGTAAGAAAATTGGGGGGTGAGATTATGGTAAACAAATCTTTATTGTGCAAGAAATATTACATTCAAACTATCTGAGATGAAAGATTTACAAATTAATTAATTTGTCTTTTTCTCTTCCCTAAATTCTTCAGCTACACAAATCCTCCCTGAACTGTAAAGCAGTACCCATCTCTTATGGCACAACATGTGAGCCCTCGAGATGTTGAAATGCATTCAGCAAGAGCTGTGGACGAGAGTTCTCCTGGAATCTCAGAGATATTAGTCCCAAGAGCCAATGGGTAGCTGTGTGGTACCAGCGCTGGCATTTAATTATTTGTGACAGAGGGGTCCCTATGTGTTTTAATGAATTTATTTTTATGTGTTTCTGATATACAAGATATACAAGATCCTCTAAAGTGTGGGACCCAGGACAGGAGTGTCCCTTTTCTGAGTCTCTACTGCTCCTATTGAAGGGTAGTACAAGGATAAGGCCCCATAGAATCTTTATACTTTTCTCATGTCCCTTTCGAGGTCCTCAGCTCTTCAATCTGAGTTTTTAACAGAGTTATTCAGAATTGTCTCACCTGTAATCCTCTAGGGAGTTACGAAAAATGAGTTTCACATGGTTGAAACACTATGTCCTCTAATTACTTTGTTTCAAAGTTCATATATGTCTGGCATAACTTTTTCAGAGGGGTTATGTCTCTGTGTGTGTGTGTGTGTGTGTGATTACTGCCATTTTCAACTTTTATTAAGAATAGAATAATGGAATATGCTCTGTTTTTATTTCTTTTTATTCATTTGGATTTTTTTAAATTTCAAATATTATGGGGGTACAAATATTTTTGGTTATATGGATCGCTTCTGTAATGCTTGAGTCAGTGTGCTTATCACCCAGATAGTGTTCATTGTACCCGCTAGGTAGGTTTTCACCTATCTTGTCTGTCCCCCTCCACCCTGCTTGATTTCACTTGAGATTTACTTCCCTCTATGCACATGTGTGCTCATCAGTTAGTTCCAATTTAATAGTGAGTACATGAGGTGTTTGTTATTGCATTCTTGTGATCCTTCACTTAGGAGAATGATCTGCAGTTCCATCCAAATTGGTGCAAAAGGCAATAAGTCATCCTTCATGGCTGAGTAGTGTTCTGTGATATACATATACCACATTTTGTTAATCCACCCGTGAATCGATGGGCATTTGTGTTGATTCCACATCTTTGAAATTGTGGATTGTGCTGCAATAAACATTCAACAGGCAGGTGTCTTTTTGATAAAATGAATTCTTTCCTTTGGGTAAATACCCAGTAATGGGATTGTTGGATCAAACGACAGGTTGACTTTTAGTTCTTTGAGAAATCTCGATGGAGTTTTCCATAGGGTTGTACTAATTTACAGTGCCACCAATAGTGTATAAGCATTCCTTTCTCTCTGCATCCATGTCAGCATCTATTCTTTTGGACTTTTTAATACAAGCCATTCAGACTGGGGTAAGGTGATATCTCATTGTGGTTTTAATTTGTATTTCCCTGATGATTAGTGATATTGAACATTTTTTCATGCTCATTGGCCATTTATCTATCTTTTTTGAGAAGCTTCTGTTCATGCCTTTTGCCCACTTTTTAATGGGGTTGTTTGATTTTTTTTTTTTTTTTTGCTGATTTGCTTGAGCTCTTTGTGGATTCTGGTTATTAGTCCTTTATCAAATGTATAGCTTGCAAATATTTTCTCCCATTCCATAGATTGTCTATTTGCTCCGTTAATTATTTCCTTGGCTGTACAGAAACTTTTTGAGAGAAGAAAAAAAAATCACACAGTCTTTCTACTGCCTGTTTTAAATGTTACTGATTACTTTTTAAAACCTAGAAATATTTATGGCTGAATGTATAAAATTCAGTATATTCAGTGTAAAAAGGCAGATTCAAGTATCTAATTGGTTTATAAAATTTCACATAATAAAAAATCACAATGTATTTAGACCTTTCAGAAAACACAAATTATTTGTGGCTCCTATGTTTATTCATTTTTATTTTAGATTATGGTCTGAAGCATTTAAATAATTATTAAAAATTAATAATATAGTTAGGACTATAGGAAGTAACTGGAAATGAAAGTGTAGACCTTTTGTCTGTCAGCTGGAAAGTCCCAGTCAGAAACTGTTTAGATGTAACAATGGCACTGTTACGACAGAACACAATAGTGCAATCATGTACAGGACATTTCCTCAGATTGAGGAGCGGTAGTGTGCAAATGACATATTAACAAAGACAAACTTGTTTTATTTAGGTAGTGTTAATTAGTGCATCATGTAATTATCGACATCTGGTCTGGTTTTCACCTGCTTTCCTTTTGCTGATAAATCCAATCTCCATTTAGGTGAAGTCAGCAAAGTGGGCTGACTTTACAATGACTTGTAAAGAACATTATATATGAGAAAACATCTGGGCTTTGAGGTAATTATCAAAATGAATTGATGGTTATTTACTCAACCAGTGAGGATAGGTGACATAAGGAAAAAATATACATGTGTATTTATATCCAGTAGAATCTTTGTAGACAATAGACCTGGGCATTCAGACAAGGTTCTGAAGAGTGTATCTATAGATTCATCCCATTTCAACACAGAAAATATAGTAACTTACTTAATTGGAAACAAAAAAAGTATATCAGTTCTGCAAAAACAGGTAACAAGTCAATGGAATTTTCTGATTGGCTAAAAATTACTCTGAAATAGTTTCTTGTTTCAATATTTATTGGTTAGAATACCTTCTAAAATAAATATTTAATGTCTTCTACCCTAGTGAATAGCGTGCAAATATTTTCTGAAGATTGAAGATTTCATGATGCCACTGCATCATTCTGTACAGTAAAATATTTGGTGCAGTACATATATATCCGTGGATTGAAATTTCATCTGAAAGGACTGTAGCACACACTCCAGTTATTATTCTTTTGCACAAACTCATGTCTGTTTTGCTGCCACTTACTTTTTTCTAGGAGTCTTGTGCACACAGTTGAAATCTGCATTTGTCTAGTAAGTAGTTTTGCTGTGTAATCCCATTTTCTTTTACCTAATTAAGAAACTCTCACTGACAATTATCATTCTTCTTTATATAATCATTTTTTTCCCTCTACAGGGTCATTTCCAATAATATACAAATACGGTATTATTTCTTTCTTCTAAAAATATTTTCTCAAACCGTTTTTTTTTTTTTTTTTGCCAGCTGCCTCACCAATTCCCTGAGCCTTTTCCACAAAACTGCTTCAAATAATGGTACATATCAGCTGCCTTCAATTTTTCTTTTCCTATTTCCCTTTAGCCCCTTTCCAATCATGTTTTTGTGCCTACCACATCATCTAAACCTAACTTTTCAGGGACTTCTGCATTGCTAACTTTAGTACTCATGTTCTCCATCTTCTTCTTCCTAGAGTCCTATCAGCATTTGTCCAACTGATCATTCTGCCTTCCTTGGCATGCTTTCTTCCCTTGGCTTTCAGAGTACCACACTTCCTTGGTTTCCATCCTACACCAATGCTCATTCCTTCTCAATCTTCTTTTGCTCAATTCTTCTCTTCTCTGGACCTTTAAATATTGAGATTTTTCCCCATCTACATTTATTGATGATCTCATTCAGACTCAGGACTCTAAACATTATCTGTAGGTGTGTGGAGGATACTTGGTGGCTAGCCTGTGTTCCAGCGCAGGCTTCGGAAATTGGAAGAAAAGGCGAGTGGCAGCAGGCAGGTGAGACATGCTCTTTATTGCTGGGGGAATACAGCATTGGTGAAAAGCATGGCCGAGAATATGGCAAGCACTTACATATGGCTCTGAACAATAGTGGCAACATGCCACGGGAAAGCGCAATCACCTGGGTTCACACAGGAGATAACACCTTGGTTACGTGAATATGCTGACTCATGCCTCCCCAGAAGGCCAGCTAGCCAGGTGGGCTGGGCGGGAAAAAACACTGTGTCAGTCATCTTAGTTTGGCCTAAGAAACCTGTTGCCTATACAAATGTATTTTCCCTTACAGTAGGCCCAAAACTCCTAAATATATATTTCCATCCCTGACCACTCTCCTGAACTTCACACATAAACATTCAACCACCTGCTTAAAAATCTTCATTAATAGATAACTCAAACTTAACATGCCCAGAACTAGATTCCTAGTCTTCCTAAAAAAAAATCTACTTACAGTCTCATAATAATGCCTTTTTCTTTCAGTTGTTAAGGTGACCAACCATCCCAGTTTACCAGGGACTAAAGAAGTTATTAGGATGAAGGACTTTCATTGCTAAAATAGGAAAGTCCTTGGCAAACCAGAATGACCTAGTCACCCTACTAGGTCAAATACCTTAGGGTCGGTCATCTGTGATCTTTGTCTCACATTGCTTACATAATATATTAGAGAATCCTGTCAGCTCTTCCTATAAACTGACTGGTTCTCATCACCTTCATTGCTACCACCTGGTCAAACCACCATCTTCTCTCAACTGGATTACTGAGGCATCCTCCTAACTGGTCTTCCTACTTCCACCCTTCCATCTTGATATGGTTTGGATGTTTGGCCCTTTCAAATCTCATGTTGACTTTTGATCCACAGTATTGGAGGTGGGACCTGGTGGGAGGTGTTTCTGTCATTGGGGCTGATTCCTCATGAATTTGCCCTCCCCAAGATAATGAGTCCTTGTTTCATTAGTTCATCTGAGAATTGGTTGTTTAAAAGAGCCTGGCATCACCTCCTCCATCTCTTACCCTCTACCTTGCCGTATGACACACTGGTTCCCCCTTTACCTTCCACCTTTATTGGAAACTCCCTGAAACCCTCAACAGAAGCAGATGCTGATACCATGCTTCTTGTACATCCTGCAGAACTGTGAGCAAAATAAACCACTTTTCTCTATAAATTACCCAGCCTCAGGCATTTCCTTTATAGCAGTACAAATGGACCAATACACATCTCCTATCATGAATTCTCAAAACAGCTGCCAAAACAATCTTTTAAAAATATAAGCCAGATCATTACACTGTTTATTTCCCCAACCCTGTAATCTCTTCCTATTTCAGAGTAAAAGCCAAAATTTTTACAATGGCTTATAAAACCTACATGATCTAACTCTAACTCCTGCTCCATATAGACCCACCCATAGTTGATCAATTACCTCAACTCCTACAATTCTTTCCTTTGTTCAATCTGCCCTGACACATTAGTTCCCTTGCTATTCCTCGTTCCTGCAGACAGACTACTGTGTTAGGGTCTTTGTACTGGCTGTTCCTTTTTCTTGTGACACCATCAGGTCTCTCCATAATTAACACTTAACACTTTACACTTGCTTCAAGTTTTGCCCCAAATTTTACCATTTGCATGATGATCATACTATTAAAAATTACACTCTCCTCCATTCCCCAGCTCTCTTTCTGTGCTTTATATTTTCCTATTATTCTTTTAATCTTTAACATTACACAGAATTTACATGTTTGTCATATCTGTTGTCTTTCTATTCATGTTAGAATATAAACTCCAGAAAATTAGAGTATTAAAAAAAAAATCTTTC
Organism: Lepilemur ruficaudatus; assembly: GCA_963574885.1. Classification (NCBI taxonomy): domain Eukaryota; kingdom Metazoa; phylum Chordata; class Mammalia; order Primates; family Lepilemuridae; genus Lepilemur; species Lepilemur ruficaudatus. The sequence continues at coordinate 8,337 of CAUYRT010102282.1, forward strand.
TCAGCTGATACATACCAAGTACCTAAAACAGTACTCCATGCAAGAAGCACTCAATAAGTATTTATTGAGGGAACAAATGTATTTATTTAATTTTACCTCAATAAGTACCTTTTAAATTCCCCTGACAGTCCTAGCTCCATCCCAGATGCTTACAGAAAATATTAAAGATGAATGAGACATTGTCCTTGAATTTGAGAAACCTACTATTTGGAGAGTTAAGGTACAAGTATTAAGAAGACAATTAAGTATTATAACATGCGGTAATAGCTACAAACCTTGTGATCATGAGAAAACTGGAATTTCTTTATATGAAAAATTAGTTGCTTATTCTAGGAGTTGCCTAGAGACACTTTGAACTCTAAAATAATATTACTTTATGGCTTCATAAATTATGAATGTAATTGTACTACAGAATCAGGTAGGTATAGACAAACCACTACAAGAAGCTACACAAATCAATAGGTATGGGAGAAACTGAGAGTAAAAAGTATTACAGCATACTCTACAAACCAAGGGGGAAAAGAACAATAGTAGCAAATATTTCCAAGTGGAGAAGGAGCTTACCCTGAGGAGAAGTAATCGGATAGATCTGAGGATAACAGGATACCGTGGGAAAAATTGTCACAGCCTCCAAGGTGAAGGCAAGTACAAGAAAATCAGTGTGTAGACCTGGGAAAACTGTATCTTACTGGGAAATCTAGGCCTTGAGAATCAGTGAAATATTCAAGAACTGTCTCCCCCACCTTCTTTGACCTTCTAGAAGAACAGATAATTACTCTAAGAAAACTGGAAAAACAAACACACCTAGAAACAGAAACAAAATTGAGCAGGACTGAAATGACTGGTAGAGACACAGGTCAAAGGACCAGATAGGGGTAAGATGTAGAAAGGAGAAACTTTCCAACAGGTACTTTAACAGCAAAATATAATGTCAAAAGAATAAAGCACTGTTTGAGTAGGCAAGGCTTATAGAGCTCATGGGCTAAGTATAGGGCTGGAGACTAAAAATCTTCCTGAATAGACTTAGATCTGTGTGAATAGAACATATTTTGAGGCTTTCTGGGAGCAACATAAAAAGGAAACCCTTAAGCCATAATATTTAGAAAGCTATGCCATTACCCATTTCTCTCCTAAGAAGCCTCTTTTTAATAGCCCAGGAAAATTCATCTCACTTAAAAATGTGAGAAAAATGTAATCTAACTCTGATAAAAGTTGCTGCTAAAAAAGTAATAAAATTATCATGATAATGTTCCAACAGACAATGAGAACACATAAAAAAAATGTAGCCTCAAAATACATAGAAACCCTGGCATAATATTTCAAAGTAATACAAAGAAAACATTAGAAGCTTTGAAAGAATATCACTATTAAGAAATTCAGGCTGGGCGTGGTGGCTCAAGTCTCTAATCCTAGCACTAAGGCAGGAGGATTGCTTGAGGCCAAGAGTTCAAAACCAGCCTGAGCAAGAGTGAGACCCATCTCTTTTAAGAATAGAAAAATTAGCTGGGTGCAGTGGCTGCACCTGTAGTCCTGGCTACTCAGGAGGCTGAAGCATGAAGATTACTTGAGCTCAGGAGTTTGAGGTTGCTGTGAGCTATGATGATACCACTGCACTCCAGCTAGGGTGACAGAGCAAGACTCTATCTCTAAATAAATAAATAATAAGAAATTCAAAATTATATGGCTAGCAAATAAGAAGATAAGAGGGAAGGGCTGATAAATACCAAAAATTGGTATTTTGGAATCGGAAAAGGAAAAAAATCTTTATAAATAAAGTTAAAATAAGGTGAACATAAAAGTAAAGAGACGACAGGAAAACCACTGTAAAGGAAGTAGGATAAATAGTTAATAAGTGAAAAACAAAATAAAACCAGTCAGACTCAAAAAAAGATATTAAAAGGATTTTTAAAATTGATGGAGTAAACCTGTACAGCTGATCAAATATGTATTTAATAGTTGTTCCTGAAGATGGACATTGAAACAATGGAACAGACAAAATTATTTTAAACTACAATTCAACAGAATTTTCTAGAAAAAAAAGAACTGGTTCTGTTGAAAATTAACACTCCCCTTGTACTTGGAATCAGAGCAGTCAACACCAAGATGTAGATGATGCTGTAAAAATAAGACAAAATTGCCTTCAGAACTTCAGAACCACACATCTTTCATTCCCACTCTCTACCAACAACACAATATACATAAATCAAGTAACAAATAATGGAAAGAAAATGAGATTAGTACCAATTTCTCAGCAGCAACATTTCAAGCTAAAAAACAGTGAAATAACATTGTTACTATACTGAAGAAAAGGATATGTGAGCTTTTTATACTTGGCCAAACATCCTTTTACTATTAACATAAAGGCCATAAAGAGTTCTACAAAGGCAATACTTGAAAGACTGTTTTTCCATAAACCGTTTCTAAGGAATCCATCACGGAAAAAGTTTCAGAAAGACATAATATCTGGAAAGTTTCTTCATAAGGTCTAGAGGCATGGCATTTGAAGACCAAAAAATGGAGATAAAGATGGAAAAATATAGTGTGCATATTACAGGCTCTGATAGTGGAGAGATAATACAACCAATTACAAACTAGGGGAGGGGGCAGGGGGAAAGGATAGAGTGAAAAGAAATTAGTATAATCTTACTGATGGACTCACTGGCATTAGGAATGAAAAGATATCATGAAAAATCAATAAGGGCTTCAAACTTAAGTATATTTTGCTTTACGAGCATTAATATTAAGATTATACTTATGACTAGCAAGAAAGGAAAAGAAGCAGTTCCTCACTGACAATAGTATTAATAATAGAAGGAAACTGTTTTAGAACAAAGTGTGATTTAAAGCAGGAAGATAGGTATTAGTATAAAACTAACCACTAGAAAGAATCCAAATCTTCCCAAATGGCAAAGGAAATAACTGGAGGGAAAGAGCAAACAGCTAAAATAATGTAACATGCACATGCATTCCTGCTTCTACAACATAATATTCTATTATAGAATGAGACCGAATGTATCAGTTCTATCAATACATTTTAGTGGGCTTAACTTACATAATATAAGAAAAAGACTTTCAGATTGGCTAAGAAAGTAAAATTCAACTTTTGCTGTATGCAAAAGACACCTAAAATAAAGTGAATTGAAATGGGTGAAGATAAAAGCATGAACAAAAATATACCAAGAAAAGGCAAGAAAGAAGAAAGCAGGGGCCATGATCTTGATCTAAAACAAGGTAGAATTCAGGCCAAGTGGAATTAAACAATACAAAGTAGGACACTGTATAATGCTAAAGAGTACAATTCACAGTGAAGATATTAATATCTATTCACCAAATACCAGTAGCAACTTTCATAAAGCAGAAACTATAAGCGATGAAAGGAGAAACAGACACACATTAAAAATAGGAAACTTTAGCACATTTCCCTCAGATCTAGATAGATCAAGGTGGAAAAATGTTAGGAAAAATGTAGAAGACCTAAAAACCATAAAATAAAATCTAAAAATATATAATAAGCACTTTCACCTGATAGCAGAGACTATACCTTTCTTTCAAGTGTGCATAAACCCCTATTAAAATTAACTATATATTAGGGTATGAATATCTCAAAAAATAGAAATACAAACATTAATGAGCCATAATACAATAATAGTAATAATAACAACAACAAAAAGGCAGTTTCACCAGGAAACTATTTTAAAAAGTAAACACTTATATCAAAGAAAAAATACAAGCACCACATGTACCAGCAAATTGGTTTCACTGATCAACACCTAAGTGGACATATAGGAATAACATTTATCAGGCATCGGGCAGATGGGAGTGGGGAGGAGGGGATGGGTATATACATACATAATGATTGTGATGCGCACCGTCTGGGGGATGGACACGCTTGAAGCTCTGACTCTGGGGGGGATGGGGGAGAAGGCAACACACGTAACCTAAATATTTGTACCCCCATAATATGCTGAAATAAAAAAAATACAAACCAAAATTCTGAATTTCTAGAAAAGAATAATGATTAAAGCATGATGCATTAGATTCTAATGAAAACAAGAATGCCATTAAAAAGCTACTAGAACATCTTGTTTGCGGAGAGCATAAAGCATAAAGAGCTAGAGAGAACCACACTGTAAAATCTGTGAGGCTGGCATGTAAAAAATGGATAGAGAGGGATTGAAAGCTCAGAGACCAGGTAGTTTAGATTAGCATGGTAGCAGAGGAGAGGGAGAAAACTAGGCACATTTTAGATTAGTTTTGGATGCCTTTTGCAACAACTTGGATGGAAGTGGAGACCATTATTCTAAGTTAAGTATCAAATAATGGAAAAACAGACACCACATGTACTCACTATTAAATTGGAACTAACCAATCAGCACTCATGTGCACAAATGGAAGTAAAACTCAATGGAAATAATGCAGGTGGGGGTGGGGAGGAGGGGATGGGTAAAATCATATCTAACCAGGACAATGTACACTATCTGGGTGATGGGCACACTTATAACTTTTACTCAAGCAGTACAAAAGCAATCCATGTAACCAAAACATCTGTATCCCTGTAATATTCTGAAATTCAAAAAACATGGAAGCTATTACACACTATTTCAAAATAAGTGAAAAGACATTCAGGAAATTATTCAAGACATGAAAGAAAAACATAAACATGAATTAGAAAAACTCAAAAAGTGATGGAAGTTAAGGAAAAAATAAATGAGAAAAAAGTCATTTTAGAAATGAAGACTAAGATGGTAGAAATACAAGAATAAATAAAGCAAGAAAATATGCCTTAAGACAATTAGAAGAATAAAGAAGGTGTAATTTTTTAAATGAAAATGAAACAAAGAGATAAGTCACCAAGTTAGGCAAATAAATCCAACATAGGAATCAAAGCAATATTAAGAACTGTAATTCAATATATTCTTGAAGTAAACACACAGATTTGAAACTACACATTTAAAAAGTGCACTTTGTACCTGAGAATATCAATCCAGAAAGGCCAATATCAGAGCAAATTCTTTAAAATTATTGGAATTCAAAAGAAAAAAGAAATAAAGAAAATATCTCATGTGTATTTAAGCAGAATAATTGTGACTAATAAGTGAAATAAAACTAGATTGTCATCAGAACCTTTGAAAGCAACTTTGTAAATCCAAAGAAAATTGAGTAGTATATTTTATATACTGTTTTAAAAAAACATATTTTATATATTCAAGGAAAGAAAATGTAAATCAAAGATATTTTAGATATAGCAAAACTTATATTCAAGTTTAGAGAGCAGAGGCAAAAGGTTATTAAAATGTTAAAGAGCAGAGAATTTTGATCCCTTGATGTTACCTAAAAAATGATCAAATGTTTAACTTTAAATAATCCAAATTACTAGAGAGAAGTCTACACAAGAACTGGGGGGTGAGCATTAAGTATATATACTTAAGTATATATTCTTTATAAAACTAGCATTATATTCAAATTAAAAGAAAAGATTATAATAGATAACATCAATATGAGCTGACAATGTAGATATATTACAAAACTAAAAAATGGGGATAGCTAGAGGAGGGCATGTGCAAAACTTTTTGGAACTATTCAATAATCATATTTTTTAGTCTCAGTCTATTGTGATTCTGAGACTATTATGTATTAAAATGGTATAAAGTGGTATAAAGGAAACGGACATAGAATATTCTAATTCTATTATATCCAGTATCCTTGAGAATCAGAGTTCCTGATGTGGAAGACAGGAGATGCTGATGATATACAGAAGAGATGAAATAAAAGCTTTCTAGCCCTGAATTAGACTTGGATCTCTTTTTAAAAAGATATATATGCAATTTAAATATTCATCCTCCTTGCCAAATGCCTAGAAGCAATGTCTGACAATCAATCCAGTAGCAATGAGCATCTATAATTTCCAGATATTGTTCTTAAAAGAGTGAAACATTTTTCTTGTTAGAGTTTTTTCTTGTTGACAAGACTTGGAATAATATAAACAACTTCCTTTTCCTTCCTTCCTTCCTTCTCTCCTTCCTTCCCTCCTTCCTTCCTTCCTTGTTTCCTCTCCTCCTTCCCTCCCTCCCTCCCTCCCTCCCTTGCTTTTTCTCTCTGTCTCTCTTTCTCTCTTACTCCTACCCACTCCTTCCCTCCCTCTAGCTCTTTCTTGGAAAAAGCTTGTAAAATTTAAATAGCTTAGAATTCTGAAGAAACAAATTACTTTTTCCTCTTCTTTACTCTAGATAACTGTTTTTGAAAATATGTCTGTCTAAAAACCAAAACCAAAAATAAAAACTCCTTCAGAAATTGGAAAGTAAATTTTCTTTAGCCAAAAATGTTGAATATTACAATAACATGCTAAAAATAAGATAAATAATATTTGCTTACTTAAAGACACAAAACAAACATTTAAGGTCAACTATTTCATAAAATGGAAATTCATGGACTAAGTAAAATTATGTTGACAAAATAAAAAATGGGAAACATTGCTGTGGAGGAATTTTTTGTACTAAAATTATTTGCAAATATGTTTCAGCTTTATCAAATTCTGGTTTTGCGACTGTGAAGAAAGTATTGTTGATTTGTTCTAAAGGGTTTCTTAAGAATAATAATTTTTTGGCTTCTCAAGTGACCTCTTGTCTCAGTCCATCTGTGCTGCTATAACAGAATACCAAAGGATGGATAATTTATAAAGAACAGGAATTTATTTCTCACAGTTCTGGAGGCTGGGAAGTTGAAGATCAAAGCATCAGCACTTGGTGTCTTTTAAGGGCCTTTCTGCTGCATTCACATATGCTGGAAGGTGGAAAGGCAAAAGAGGCCAAATGCTGAGTGAAACCTCATTTATAAGGGCCTTAATCCCATTCAAGAGGGAGAAGCCCTCCTGGCCTAATTACCTCTTAAAAGACTTACCTCTTAATACTGTCACATCAGAACCACCTGAATTTTGGAGGAGACACGTTTAAACCACAGCACCTCTTAACTTACGTTAGATTTTTATTTTGTTCTTTCTTAACACAGTTTCTAATTTTCTCCTCTGATTCTCTTAGCTATCAACTGATTCCTGCACTCAGGCATTACAAGCCTACTGTATTGCCTGCTTTAATCTGAAAGCCATAATGGAGTTGTCAGCATTACCGAATATGTCTTTAGCTTGTATACCTATGTTCATTCTCAACTATTTCAAAAATTCTGAAATTTTCCTATTTCAGTATCATTATGTACAGATGAAAAAACACATATTTCCTATAAAAAATGTACATTTAGATGTTTACTCTATTAAACAAATCTTTAGTGGAGATTATTATATCTTTTAAGAAATAAATGTAATTATTAAATCCAGTATTATAATAATAATTGTAATGCTTCAAAGCTATCTGCTATAGTCTGAATGTTTTTGTTCCTTCCAAAATTCATATTGAAATTTAATCCCCAATGCAACAGTATTAGGAGGTGTGGCATTTGGGAGGTAATTGTGTCATGAGGGCTCCACCCTCATGAATAGGATTAGGTGCCCTGATAAAAGGGATTGGTGGAAGAAGTTTGTCCTCTTTTGCCTTATGAGAGCACAGCGTTCCTCCCCTCCAGAGGATGCAGTACACGGAGTGCTGCCTTGGAAGCAGAGAGGAGCCCTCACCAGACACAAACGTCAATGCCTTCATCTCAGACTTCCCAGCTTGCAGAACTGTGAGAATATAAATTTCTCTTCTTTATAAATTACCCAGTCTGTTTTATTCAGTTATAGAAACACAGATGCACTGAGACATTACCCTGTCAGTTATATGAGTGTGTATTAATAACCCCACATACCCACTTTTTATCTGTTAGGGTGCTCATTTTCTAACATCATTCTACCAGAGAGCAAATCATCCTATGTTAAGAAGTCCAGGTTTTTACTGGGTTCCTTTCAATAGTTATTTCTGAGAATACCAGAGGAAGGATTGCTTGTTCCACAAACTCATCCTGGTTGTCCCTTGTCAAGTTAGCCAATCAGCTCACTTTGGACCACTCTTGCAATTACTATAAATAACCTTTTATTTCTTTGAAACTGCTTCTCCAGGCCATAAGTATAAATAGGTAATATTTCTTAATTTCCTAAAATACCATTTGTCTAAACCTCAATGCAGTCTTGGCAATAACAAAAGGAAATGACAATGTGGAAAACAACAATTTCAAATCAGATCCTGGCTGTCTTAGTCTGTTCAGGATGCATAATAAAAATGCCATAAACTAGGTGGCTTATAAACAACAAACATTTATTTCTTATAGTTCTGGAAGTCCAAGGTTAAAGTGAGGACCCTCTTCTCCTACATGGTGCCTTCTAACTGTTTCCTCACATGTTAGAAGGGATAAACAAACTCTCTCAGGACTCTTTTTCAAGGGCACTAATCCCATCCATGAGGGCTCCACCCTTAAGGCCTCCCAGAGTTCCCACCTCTTAATACCCTGGCATTGGGGATCAGGTTTCAGCACATGAATCAAGGAGGGGGCACAAACACTCACACCATAGCACTGAGTACCACAACCTATAGAGACTAACACTAAAACCTTTCCTAAAATATGATCTCTATCTCCTTAACCTGTCATATGTCAGTAGTCAGGCTACCACTCCCTAACTGAACTGCCTTTTCCCCTAAATAAACTCCTTCCAATTTCTTTATCCCAGTGAGAATTTTTCAGTTATCAAATAAATTCTATCTAACAGTAAACTCCCACATAACAATAAATTAAGCAAGGTTTAGTTCATTTCTTTCATGTAAGAGAATTCAGGATGCAGCTATCCAGGGCTGGAATGGGGACTCAAGGCTCATGTTTTGCTTCTTTACCACCTTACTATAACCCTTCATGCTTCCAAGTGGGATATTTAAACTCCAGTGGCTACTGTCCTATACCACCCAGAAGGAGAGAGGGAAAAGGGCCTGCTTATTCCTTTGGATGATGATTTCCTTTGATGGGGCTAAGCAAAATGTTGGCTTATCTCTCACTGGCCAGAACTTATTTAAATGACCTTTTTAACTGCAGACCATATGACTCTCTAAATAAATTTGAAGTTGTGTTACTAAAGAGGAGGAAGAGGAGTATTTAATAGGCAACAAGAAGTCTCTGCCAAAGAGAGGATAAAATCAAAATCTGTTTCATCTTTATCTTAAGTCTCTGGCCCACCTCTCCACTATTATAGCCTGAGACACAACAGGGATCTCAAAAAAGAGATTTCTACATTATTATACAGAAAATTATAGCTCCTCATAATCTAAAACTTTCCACGCCATACTAAGATTTTTATCTTTGCATAGGTAAAGGATCATTGAGTTTCGCCAAACAAAAGAGTTGTCTGTCTCTAGAGACAAAGTCTTTTGTCCTCGTTCAAATTTAACATGGCAAAAATCTTCCCAAGTAGTTGACATTTTCCAAAATAGTATGTGTCTGTGTATACATACATACATATGTACATACATGAGTGTGTATTTATACAGTATGAATATATTTATCTATCTCTACATGAGACAATGAGGATATGCAAATGTTATAACTTATTCTCTCTGGCTGGTAAATTCATGTATAGATGTTAAGATTTTTGTGTTTGTAAAATTTCCAGTGATGAAGTTTTATAAATTATAATAAGAAAAAATATGTTTATAGATCTATATATTAATGTTTAATAGATATATGTCAGTGGAATATTTCTGGTTCAGAAGAAAATATCTAATCTATAAATAGGAACTGTAAATTATAGATTTCTGATGATTAAACGATCATTACTATAAGTAATAGCAGGGTGGGATTCCTAAATTGTATTTAAAAGTAATGGATTTACCCTCTTAAGTATGCTTGTTTAATAAACTTGCAGTTTAGAGACTTCTTAATTAAGTGTCTCTTGGGTGTACTGGGCTCTGTAAGCTAACAAAATATGGAATTCTCCATTTGTATATTACATGTTGTTAATGCTAATGTATGTGCATCGCAATGTCTTTGCAAATTTACTTTAACTCTCTTTATATTTGTGCTTCTTTTTTCTTCTTTGAAAGCAATCATCCATTAGAAGATAAAGTAAAAACAAATGTATATGCCTATATATCTACACTTATGTGCATATATAATACATATAATCCATATATAAAACACATAAACTTTCATATATACATGTATGTGGTCATATATTTATGTGTATATGTGTTCATATATGTATAAGTGTATCACATAAACTTTAACATCCCAATGTTTTGCTTCCATATGTTTCCAAAGCCTCCTTTAATCCTAATTAAATATGTTAGGCATATTGGGATAGCTATTGACATGATCATGCCAGTCAGAATATTTAATAAATGGCTGAGAATATAACCTCACAGAAGTCGTGGTCTATATGGTTACTTGCTTCCCAGTCAAGTGTGACATTGCAAACATTAGCCATTCAGTGTGTTATGCTCACTGAGTAATCAGAATAGATTTCTGTTCAGTCAGAACAAATGTCCAATACTAGTGTATCCCAGATAAATATCAAACCTTCTCTTAAAGTGTTTTGTTTACATGGTACGAGCCTTATATATTGTCTAAGAAGTTTTGAGTAGTGAAACATAAATCTTGAAGAATTTTTCATTCCATAAATCGATGAGCTAATGGACAATGAATGCCTAGCCTTTCTCTTTATACTCATTCTCAGAGTGCTCCTAAACTTTAAAAAGAGCTCTATGAGGAATGGAGCAACAGAAAGACCAGAAAATTCATAGACTTTCAAGGCTATACAGCTAATCCATAGCCACATACTAATTAGAAAGTGTTTTCTTCCTCCATCATAGTTTTCTTGACTAAAGTTGAAGAATCCGGAAGAGTAAGGTACAGAATCATTCGTAGGAACAAATGGAAGCCAAATTGGAAAATATGATCATGATGAGCTGTGAGCTAATTCCTAAGGGGAATGTAATCATTTCCATTTTTTAATTTTCTTTTGTCTATATTTTGATCTTTTTAGATATATGACCATACCAGGAATGAAATGAGTGCTACAGATCTCTGATTCAATATTAATATTAATAAGTATGTTAACAATAGGGTTTAATGTTTTGCTTCACTGAAGATTAGCCTGTGGTTATTACAAAATATTATAAAATGTAACAACATATAAATAATTTTAATATATTTATAGGTTTCTTTTAATTTCAAGTGATCAAAACTTAGGTAAAATAGGCTTAAATGAACCAGACAATTTATTGGGTCACATCATTTAAAAGTCTGGGGAAAAGACCTGGCTTCACACACAGCTTGATCTAGAGACACAAAATGTTAAAAGCAATGTTTCTTTCCACCTTTCTACTCTGCTGTCTGGAGTATTGGCTCCATTATCAGATAGCTCCTCTACTCAAGATGGTAGCCATCTTTGGTTTAAATGCCCTCAGAGAATATCACTTTTAATAATCACATAAAAAGTATCATTGCATCTTTTTTGAAAGTGATAGGACACATGAATAGTCAGGAAAATGCATTGCTCTAATTGGTCATGTACGATTCCATTGCCATCCCAAGAGTGGCTAAGGGCAGAGTATATATCCCCAAGGTAATACCATAGTATAGTCAAATACAAACTATGAGTGAATTGGCAGCAATGACAACACACTTTCTGATTCATGTAGACTAAGAAACTTTACTACCCACGAGCCCTTGTGAAAAGGACTATTCAAGTATCTAACTGTAGAAGAAGAAAAGTAAACTCAGGAGCAAGGATATAATACAAGAAATAACATTTAACATAGAAATGGATGAAGTATTTTAACAAGTTTAAGAGATGACTTTTGATAGACAGAATAATGCTCTCCCTGCCTCCGAAAAAAATGTCAATGTCCAAATCCCTGGAACCTGTGACTATGTTACCTTACATTCGTAAGGAACTTTGCACATGTGATTAAATTAAGAGTCTTTAGATGGGGGTATTATCCTGGACTATTTGGGTGGTCCCATTGAAATCACAAGTCTCTATAAGAGGGACACAGAAGGTCATAGAGGAGAGAAGATGCTATCCTGTTGGCTTTAAAGATTGAAGTAGGAACCATAAGGTAAGGAAAGTAGGCCATCTCTAGAAGCCAGAAAGAGCAAGGAAACAAATTGTCCTCTGAAGCCCCCAGAAGGAATGCAGCTCTGCCAACATCCTGATCTTAGGTTTTTGTCTTCCAGAACTACAAAAGAATGAATCGATGTTGTTTTAAGGCACTAGGTTTGTGGTAAATTATTATAGCAGCAATAGAACACTAATATACTACTGATTGTAAAAACTAAATTTGCTAGATTTAACAAAAAAAAAATGACAGAATATCCAGTTAAATAACTTCTTTTTTAGTTTATTTGAAACTCAAATTTATCTGTGTACCCTGTATTTTATGTTGCAACACTAGTAAAATCTAAACATTTTTTTATGTTGTTTTTTTTTTTCCTTTGCTTTAATTTTTTTTTGTTAGGGTATTAAGAAAATAATAAAACAAAAACTTAAAAAACTAAAATTAGAGAAGATATTTGATGGATAGTTTAAATAATGACATAAGTGTTGGTAGAATTCTTCCTTGGCAAAAGTAACATTTTAAATGGGCTCAAGTGACTTTGCTTAGAGTGGAAGATGTCTTTCACGCTGGTAGGAGAGAGACGGAAGAGTATTCCCTGAAATGAATGAAGTGTAGAAATGATTTAGACTTAGCATGAGGCAAGTTACTTACCCTCTCTTAGTCTTCATTTCTTCATCTATAAAATAGGGAGATAAATAATATTTTCATTTCTCATTGCGGTGGTCTGGGGATTAATGCAATAATGTGCTTAAGTTGTTTGAACCAGTATTGATCAAGTAATAATCAGTAGACAAATATTTAGCTATTATCATGACATCTACCAGCAGACAGTGACATAATTATGTATATATGCACACAAAGCCTTATATCTTTGGGGCACTGCTTATTCCAACTATATTCTAAACAATTGATGTGTGTTTACATGATATAGGCAACTCTCCTTCAGTCTCACTGTTATGCTTATATTTTCTTTGGGTTTCATTGTAAGATCATCTTATATTTTAATGGTACTTTTCACACACCTAAAATTCACTTCTATTCCATCCTCCATTTCACCAGTGAAAATATAAGTTACCTGTGTCCAGGATTGACTACATTGCAGACGCTATGTACCTGATTTTACATTTTATTTCAGATGTATTTTTTAGTTTATTGACTAATTAGAATAAAGAGGCCTGGCCCATATCGGTGATGAGTGATAAGTGGCCATGCTTGATGCAAATTTGGACCATAACTTACTTTATGATGGAGAATTAATTTTGCAAATATTTTATTCTTTTTTAAATATCTCTTCTTTTTAAATATATCTCTTTTTTAAATATCTCACATGTTGTTGTGTCAACATGACACAATTATTTGAAAGGCATAATAATTTTATGATTTTGCCAATAATTGCTAAAGAATGAGATTAGTGATTTTATTAAAAATCAGAATGATTAAACTGAGTATAGTCATTAGCTTTTAGGTTTTATTTTTTCTTATAAAATTTTGAATTATTAATTTTAAGATAAAATTTATAAATCAGCGTAAGTAATATACTATGTACTTCAAATGGCATAATAAATTTTTTATAACCTGGTAAAGTATCTGAACTTGAACATTTTTCTTGGAGATGCCATTGCCATTTTTTGTGTTCTGTTTACCTACACTCACACACAGCTTTGTGGAAACAAGACTGCTGAGCGAAATAATCACAGAAACACAGCTCCTAATGATTTGTTATTTTAATAGCATTGTTAACTCTGCTATAAAATTTATTTGTTCCTAGGAGATTTGTTAATATCTGGAATATAATCTTTATTCAAAACATATAGGAGTCTTTCTATTTGAGATTAATTTTAGAGTAAAAAGGGAATTAATAGTTGATCTAACTCCCTCATTTTGCAGGTAAAGAAACTGAGTCTCAGGGACATAAGGAAGTTTTAATTCTTTGAAATGTGATTTTGGTAAGTAGTACTTAAAGATATAGCATTTTGATCTGCATTGTTTTTATGTCTTGGGTTTTCAGTTTTTTTGATGATTAATTTTACTTAATAAACTTTACGGTGTTAAAATATCCAGCAAAACATTGAAATCATGTAATTTCCAATCTCTCTCAAATATCATTCATATTCCATTTCCCTGATGCCAGGTATAAAAACCAGGAGGTACTCCAAAGGAACATATATTGGTGGCATTATTACCCTCCATTTTCCTTAAAATACCTGTGACACTTTCTTCCTCTTAAGAACACCTATACAAATTACAAATGGAAGAGAAATAGCAATTGCAAGGTTTTTAATACGGATTTTATAGCTAAAAAATATTTCTATAGCTTTGACTGGTTTTAACTTAGAAAAAAATATTGAGACACTAGCATACTCTGGAATCAGAAAGTTGTATTTAAAGTGTATTTGAGCCTGAGACACATTAATAATGATAAGCTAGCATCTAAGATGCACAGGAAATATGTGTGTGTACATACTTAACAAACGTAAAATGTATGTACACACAACAAATACATGGGCACATGTACACACACACACACACACACACAATTTTTCTTAATGTAATGGTCCTGCAGAGCCAAGCCAAGGAAGATAGACTTACTTCATACTAATCCATGTTTTCTAGCTTCATGGGGGCTTAGATTATTTTCTATTGAGCTTTCTTGTCCACTGCATTAAAAGAAAAAATCAAGGACTGATTTGCTAAGCCACAAAGCCTGGCTCTCCTCAACCCATTTTAAGCTGTGGATATGCTGAATATGAAAGAGAGACTTGAATGAAAATGAACACATTCTTTGAATTATAAAATTCCTAATAGAATGTAGATTCTTTTCTTGAAATGAACACTCTTATGTATGTAGGTGTGTAGACATTACATGAACAATATATCTGTATTATATACTTGTATAAATCTTAATGTATGTATTTTAAAATGTGTTTTTATATAGTCTGACAGTAATTCTTTCCATCATAAACTGTTATTACATTTGAAATCATTAAGTTCCTTGAGCACCTGGTTAATCTTTAGCTTAAATTCTGTATCAGCCAGGTGTCCTCTTAGGGATCACATAAAGATTGGACCTCGTTTAAGTGTGAAATAATCCTGTTGCTTCTATCTGAGAGTGAATGAGTTTAGGATTAGATCAGATAAAATACACTCAAGCTAAAGTGCACAAGGTGGATTATGCAAGAAAAGAGGATTTAGTGAAGAACAGATCCACAACTTTTTGTTAACACAGAGAATGGTAGCTTTTGTAAGCAACATTTGTGGAAACTCAACTGGAGCTTTAAAAGCTATGCCTTTTGTTGTACATTTCTCTGCATACATTTGCTTTGTAGTTGGGAGTGCTAACTTTGGAAGCCATGCTGGGCCAGGACTCACGCTCATTTTGCCTAATGAAAGGCTAAGGATGTACTTTTACTCATACATTCTTGTTTTGTCTTCTTTGAAGTTTATTAAGCTCTCCTGAAAGATGTGAAGTTCATTAGGTTATTATTATGACCACGAATTAAATATCTGTTCCCTGGGGAGTGTTAAGCTTCAAGTATAAGCTATACTTACTATAATATTTACTTAATTACTAGCATACTGCTTCTTGTTCTTAATATAAAAAAGAAAATATACCTACAAAGGTCTATTACAGTATGTTTTGAATTTAATGATAATACTTGTTTAATTATTAACATAGTATTGCACCTTCTCCAAGTTACAAGTTATATAGAGAGCTGACAGTTACATAGGCAATGATGTATTGAGCATTATGGTAAGATTTTTCACTAGAACTTCTAAATATCACGATTCTGTGTAACTTTCTGAGCTAAAGTTTTTCCTATATTGAGAGGAATATTCCCTCACCTCTAAGTTGCCAGATACCATGTTGAAATGACACCATCTGTTTATATGTGACCTGTTTATGTGTGACATCCTTAGTTCTAACATTTCTGTTTTAATATAAGTCTTTCAAATGGTGAGAGAAATAGACTATTTTTTGTATCCATTGGTTTTAGTTTGTGATATAAGCAATCAATGACACCTCTAATCTAGGGATTAAATGATTATCATGTCCATTCCACTCAATTATTTCTACCTTATTAAAATTAATCTGTTCAATATCTATGTGTTCTCTGATCAACTAGATTATTAACTATTGGATACTAATGAATACTTCTCACACCTGCTTGTACTTATAGTGTAGCATCATGTGTTAAACATTGTGAGTATTTCTTTTAATGTTGTACTTAAAAGTGATAATGAAAAGATATGACCGAAAGGCAAGTAATTCTTGAGGTCTGGATATAAAAATTATTATTTAAATTAATTGATTGGTTGAGAGACTATTTTAATACAACTGAGTTCTCAAGAATGAGAACCATATCTTCTCCAGAATGTTGTTTTGCTGCAATTCATTCCTAATAAAGAAGTATTAAAGCATATTTGCCCTTCCATGGAAATACCGTATATATATACACATTGGAAAATAAAGAACCCTACTCTTAGTATAATGGGATGTGACTGAAGATAAAAAGAAAAGTATGATGACTTCAAAGTGTCTCTACCATCAGTCCACCAAAAATATGTATTTTTTTACCAAGATAATCTTTTATTATATATGTACTTTGTGAGACGTACCGTAAAATGCCTTAAAATTTGAGTGACAAATTTTAAAGTTAATAAATTAAGATAGAGGATGATACCAGACAAATGACTCATTTGACATATATTATTTACTATATGTAATGTTGTATAAGGCAATGAATGAATATAAAAATAGCTCAACTACTGTAGCAGGATACGGGAGGACTTCAAAGAGAAAGATAGATTTCTAACATCTTTATTTGGATATTGAATGATTAGATAACAATTTTTTCAAGATAAATAATACATTGACTTTGCTTTAGCTACCAGGAAATCTGAGCCAGGTTCATGAGCCAGGTTTCCTACCTCTATAGGAATGCTTAGCATGAATTTTTGCATGCTAATCTTCCTAGTGGATTGCTTTTTCTTTAATCACATTTTTCCTTAAAACAGATTCCTTCAGTTATTTATATCATACTTTTGTACCACAGATATTTATGTAAGCTTCTTTAAATTCTCTGTGGAATAGAACAGAAAATAAATACATAAACAATACTATGAAAGATCAATAACGATAGATTTACTTACTTTTATTTGCTCTTTACATTAGAGTTTTTTCATTATATTTCATGAAGTTCAATGTGTATACATTTTCTCATCTACTTTCGAAGCATATGACAGTTTAGCTAGAGATTTGAATAAATTTTTACATTGCCTTTATATATTGCTGAAATAGTAACCACAATTTACAATGTAGTTCTCAAAGAATGGAAAATTGGTCAAGTGGTCCACAGAGAGTTCATTAGTTTGGGAAGAAAAACTTATACATTTTTTCACACATATTTTAGAAATTTGAAAAAGAAAGCTGATCAAGATTATTGCAAAAATCCTAGCACTTGCTTAATAATCTTCACTATATCAAAGATTGTGGGTATATTGAAAAGAACATGCTTATCAGTTTAACTCAGCTGCATTTATTTATTAGGAACTGCTTACCTGGGTAATTTTTTTCATATCACTGTATATTATATTTGAAATACGTTCAATCTTTTTTTTAATTTTAACTAGTGGGTTGTGTTATGTTCCCAATTTTTTAAAAAAAAATTTAATGATTCAAAAGTGATCCCTTAAAAAGTCAAAGTCTTGAAAGTCAAAATGCTGGACCCAGAATAATGTCATGGTTTTAAATATTGAACAATTAATGCTCTAGTGAAATTATAAAATGTAAATTTTTTATGTATGGGAACCAGAGACTGTTTCATGGTGTCTCTGAAGAAAACTGGGAATGCAAAATGTGACATGTAGTATCTGAAAGCTGGGTTTTATTTGACCAACTAGGGGCTATCCCAATTTTCAGGATATTTTCTGTTATAAAGTATGATGAAATAGTGAAAAATATAACGACTTTTATGTCATTTTCAAAATTACAATAACCTCACTGGTAAAACAATCAGATTTTCCCAAAACAATCACAAAATTATGCTTTTCAGCATATTGAGAAGTTGTTTTGCTGAAATAGAAAATGACCAAAATTTACTCTTTTCTTTATAGCAAGATCACTTGCAAGTCACAAGTTGCCAGGAAGTATACAAACCATCTGTAAAGTGACAAATATTATGCTCAGAAGAAAACAAGGCTAGCTGTTGGCAAATCTCTTTTATCAAATGATATTTTTTGAGCTTTGTATACCAATATCACACAATCGGGAAGAGAAATACTACATTGGGTAGGCAGGAAGAGATTTCTACTCATAGTAGGATAAAATCTCTGGGTATGGAGTGAGAATTCACTCTTAAGAGTGAGTATATGTTCTTAAGAGTGAATATATGCTCAAGAAATGACATATACTCAATAACTTACTGTTATTCTCATCTTTGAACACCTAAACTATAGAAGAAGAGTACTTATTTTATAAGCCATGTTGTAGATTGGAGAAGGTGCTTCTGGCTCATTTCTGAGCGAGCACAAGCTATGTGTGCATCAGGAAAGTCACTGCTGGATGAATTAAAGTGGCACCGCCAATCCACACGCTGCTTTGCCTGCATACTGCTTTATCCACAGAGACCAGTTAGTAGTTAACAAAATGCCTTCTGATTTTGATTTAATGCTGAAGGAAATGGTGAAAATTGTGGTACAATGATGCTAAACATTTGAGAAGCCCTCAAATATTAAATGGTATACTCTTATACTGGGTTACTAGAATTATTGCTAGAACTTTTCTAATTATTCTTTGAAATCATTCTTGTGTTACTCTAAGTGTTGGCAAACTTATTCTGTAGAGGGCTCAATAATAAATACTTTCAGCTTTATAGGACATGTGTTCTTTGTTGCAACTGCTCACCTCTGTCATTGTAGGAGGAAAACAGCCATAGATAATATATAAATATTAAGTGTGCTATGCTTGGATAATTTATTTACAAAAACAAAAAAAATAGTGGGATGGATTTGGCCCATAGACTATAATTTGCTGACTCCTGCTAATCCATGTCTTATGTCTCCCAGGAAGATTAATGTAATAAGCAAGTTTGATCATAGCACACCTCTACTTAAAGGCCCTTAAGGGTCCTTACTTTGTCCATTATAAGACCCAAATTCTTTAGAATGACATTCAAGATCATTTTTTTATCTGATTCCTCTTCCCTTTCTCAATCTCATCTTGCTTTTCTTCCACATACCCTTTATTGAATCAGCCAAGTTACAATTTCTGCAATGTGCCATGCTCATTAGGCCTCTGTGCCTTCAAAGAAATGTATACCTTGAACATGCCTTGACTACAAAACTTAGCAATTGTACTGTTATTGCTTGTTCATTTGTCTGGCCACTGGATTACAGTGTGTAAGGGAGTGAAGTATATTCTATTGATTTTTTTATAGATATTGCCTAGGATGGTGCTTGGCCAATTCGAGACACTCAATAAATGGTTGTTGACAATAGTTCAGTGATTAAAGCTCATCCAACAAAGGATGGATTAACTCCCAAAGTATTAAATCATCTATTCAAGTAAGTATTAAGGCTGAAATCTGGAGACTATTCACATGGAAAAGGAGTTTTAAGTAAACTTTAGACTTAAGAGTCAAATTACAATAGAGTTGGTGCTCTCAATTTAAATCCAACTCTGATAGTATTATATTGTATTATATGAACTCCCCCCCCCCACATTTTTAGCAAATGTTAAAATGTTAGTCTTCATTTATATAGTGGGATTTATTGAGGCATTCTAATTGCATGTGTCTTCATTCCCTATACAATCATTGAAGAGAAAATTTTAGTAAAGCTTGAGAAAGGAAAAAAAGAAAGAGTCTGATTTCTATTTCTAACCAAGGTGGAATAGCAAGGGTTGGATTTACCATTCTAGTTGAAATAAACAAAAAACCAGGCAATATTTATGAAACAAAATTCTCAAGACATTGGACATCAGACAACAAAGGACAATAATCCCTCCCTGAGAAACAGAAAACAAATGAGTTAAGCACTACAACTTGCTACCTGGAGAATTTTCCAGATTGCAGCGTAGAGGTAAAGAACACAGGGGAAGTCGGCAATCTCACTGAGTTCACAACATCATGCCGGGAGTCCGGGAAGATCGTAACCACGTTAGGAGAGAAAAGAGCTGCACAGAGAGAGAACTCTGGAGATCTGTAGAGGGTTCCCCTTGAATAGTTGGCTGAATACTAGTTAGTAGATGTGTGTGAGGAAATGATCTGAAATGGGGGAAAGAACTACTTAATAGGATTAGAAGAAACAATTCACAGAGATCACAAAGGACTGGAAATAGTGTCAGTTCCTACCAGAATTAGGAATGAAAAAAATCATAATTTAGAGGACATTAGTTTAGGCAGGGTACTCAGAGGGTTTGGCTTCAATAATAAGGTAAAATTAGCCCTAAACTAAACCTGTTCTGGTCCTGCATTATAATAAAGTTGGGAGGGGGGAGCCATAAGAATCAAACAATTTCCAACTAACTTGACCACTTCTCAGAATAAATCTTAACAGGATAATGTTTACACTGTCTAGCATTCAATAAAAATTATCAGGCACGCCGGAAGCAGATACAAAATTACCCATAATGTGGAGAAAGAGCAATAACTAACTAGATGGGGTGACACAGGGAGACTGTCTCAAAAAAAAATTCAATCAATATAGTTCACCATATTAAAAGATAAAACCATAAGAAAACCATATGGTCATCTCAATAGGTACAGAGAAAGTATTTGATGTAATCAAACACTCATTCCAGATTTAAAAAATAAAGACTCTTTTTAATTTTCTTTTTATTTTTTATTTTTTTGGTTGCTCCAGCTAGAGTGTAGCGGCATCATCACAGTTCACAGCAGCCTCAGATTCATGGGCTCAAGTGCATGCCATGATGCCCTGCTAATTTTTCTATTTTTAGTAGAGATTGGATCTCACTGTTGCTCAGACTTGTCTCAAACTCCTGACCTCAAGTGATCCTCCTGCTTTGGCCTCCCAGAGTGCTAGGATTATAGGCGTGACTATCCCGCCTGGCCAAAATTAAAGACTCTAAGCAAACTGGAAATGGAATGAAATGTCCTTATTCTGATAAAGAAGATCTTCAAAAAACCTACATTTATCATTATACTTAATGGTGAAAGGCTAAATACATTTCCTCTAAAATCAAAAAGTCAAGAATGTATACTTTTACCAATTCTATTTATAGTTGTACTGGACCCAAGGCAATAAGTCAAGAAAAAAAATAAAAATTATCCATATTAAAAAAGGAAAAAAACCAAAATTTCCATCATTTGCATATTATATGATCATCTATGTAAAAATTCTGATGGAATCTATAATAAAAACTATTGGAAATAATGTGAATTCAGCAAGGTGAAGGATACAAGACAAATTAAAAATTAAATTGTATTTCTGCATACTAACAACAAAAGTTGAAATAGAATAATGCCATTTATAATATCATGAAAACTATAAGTCTCAGGAATAAATCTGAGAAAAGGCATAAAAGACCTTGCTCACTGAAAACTATAAAATATTGCTGAGAGTAATTAAAAACTGAAATAAATAAAAAGATATACCGAACATAGTATATCTTTTTATTGGATAAGGATCAAAAAACCCAACAGTTATTAAGATGTTAATTCTTCCCAAATCTATTTTTAGCTGTAATGCAATCTCAATGAAAAATCCCAGCATGGCTATTTTGTAGAACTTGCCAACTTGATTCTAAATTTGTATAGAAATAGAAAGAACTTAGAATAAGCAAAACAACTTTAAAAAATAAAAAGCGAAGTTGGAGTACTGACACTATCTGATTTCAAGGCTTATTATAAAGCTACAGAAAACAAGCTTTTATATCAACATCAAGATAGACAAATATATTAATGGAACAGAAGAGAGAGTCCAGAGATAGCCCCATACGTGTGTAGCAAATTCCTGGTACAAAAGCAATTCAGTAGAGAAAAGATTATCTTTTTTTAACCAAGCTGGAACAATTGAATTTTCATAAGTGAAAAAATGAACTCAAGTTTTCCTTATTTCATACCATATGAAAAATTTAACTCAAAATTAATAGATCTTAATGTATAATTTATTATAAAACTTCTGGATGAAAAAAACAGAATACTGGGCCCAGCTGAGTATCACTTAACCAAAATAAGGGACCAGAAATATAATTTTTATGTTTGTTTTTGGAATATGTGAATATACATAATGAGGTACCTTAAATGGTACCTAAGTCTAAACATGAAATTCGTTTGTGTTTTATATATATAGCCTGAAAGTAATTTTATAGAATATTTTTAAATAATTTTGTGCATAAAACGAAGTTTGTGTACATGAGGTCAAGCGTGGAATTTTCTACTTACAGAATCACATCAGCACCTCAATGAAATAACACTGTTCACCAGCATGTCTCAAATTATAAAAACTAATCACACCAAGTATTGGTATAAATATGGAGCAACTGGAACTCTCATTCATGGCTGGTAAGAGTATAAAATGTGCACAACCACTTTGGAAAACATCTTGGCAATTTCTTAAAAAGTTAAACATACATCTACCATGTAACCCAGCTATTCCACTCCCATATATTTATCCAAGAAAAACGACAGCATATGTACATACAAAGATTTGCATATGAATATTCATATCAGCTTTGTCTGGAGCAGCCACCCACTGGAAAAACCCAAACATTCATCAGTAAGTGAAAGGATAAACAACCTGGGGCTTATCCATACAGTGAAATATTATGAAACAATAAAAAGAAATGAACTATTGAACTATTTGAGATTTATACATAATATAAATGTATACATTTATACATAGTATGTATAAATCTCAAAATAACTAAAAAAAGACATACTGTTTGATTCCATTTATATGAAACTTTAAAAAATGCAAACTAAGTTATACCAAAAGGAAGCCAATCAGTTGCTGTCTGTATGTGGTGGGGGCATGGAAGGCAGAAGGGAGAAATTACCAAGGGGCAATGGGAAATTTGGGGAGATGATGGATAAGTTAATTATCTTAATCATGGTGTTAGTTTCATGAGTATATATACATACAATGAAACTTAACAAAAGGTAATTCTTAAATATGCACAGTTTGCTATATGTCTTTTATATCTACCCAAAAGAACAAAAGACACTCTATAAAAAAGACAACTGCGCTCGAATGTTTATAGCAGCACAATTCACAATTGCAGAGATGTGGAAACAACCCAAATGCCCATCAATCCATGAGTGGATTAATAAAATGTGGTATATGTATACCATGGATTACTATTCAGCTATAAGAAACAATGGTGACATAGCACCTCTTGTATTTTCCTGGATAGAGCTGGAACCCATTCTACTAAGTGAAGTATCCCAAGAATGGAAAAATAAGCACCACATGTACTCACCAGCAAACTGGTATTAACTGATCAACACCTAAGTGTACATATAGGAATAACACATATCGGGCGTTG
>CAUYRT010102283.1:0-39471 GCA_963574885.1 Lepilemur ruficaudatus
TTGACAGAGTAGGTTTTTGAATGTAACAAGATAAGTCAACTTGAGTGGTAATATATTTTGGGAAATCAGCTCACTACAAATTGTGACTGTAAACATTGTACTGTAAATGCTTTGTAGTTTTCCCCCAATAAAAAAAAGTAATAGTCTATTCATTTCATAAATGACGAACAATTAACAATTAAATTTTAAAATACGAGTTTATTATACATTATTAAGGTGCACTTGAATAAGGAGTTTGAGTAAATAATTATTTGAATAGGAAAAATGACGTAAAGCATACAGACATAGAAAGCATTTGTTATAGTGTCACTCAAATTTTTGGAAAATTTGTATAAAATTAGAGATTGTTATTGCCACAGTAAATGAATTCAGGTATCCATGGTCACCAGTTGAATTAGTCATGCAATTATATTCTTGGATCAGATTCCTTATGTACCAATCTAGTCTTCTTTAATATAGTTCATATCTTTCAGTTGTTTTCTTTGTAGTAGTG
This sequence comes from Lepilemur ruficaudatus, assembly GCA_963574885.1. NCBI lineage: Eukaryota > Metazoa > Chordata > Mammalia > Primates > Lepilemuridae > Lepilemur > Lepilemur ruficaudatus. The sequence goes on from CAUYRT010102283.1 coordinate 494, forward strand.
TCTTTTTGTATATTATTTACTAGTCACTTCTGTCATATTTACATATTCTTTAACAGGTTACCAATCACATTTTTTGGCAGAATATGTGTGTGCATCTATACATTTGTATATACTCATTTATTTATGTTTAGTCATATGTTTAATTATTTATTCAGGTATAAACCCCAGAGAGAATGACAAGGTAATGTATATCAAGAAAATTTTGTATTTCATGACATAGTTTATTTTCTGATATATCAAGTATAGTCATATAAACTAACAGTCAAAGAAACTGGAAATATTTTTCTCTAGTAATCATGTGGGGAACAGGGTAGATATCACATTGATTGGAAATTGTTTTTTTCAATAGTGCTACATAACAACTGAGAGGTTTGCAGGTTTTCTAAAAGGGAGTTCAGATATTTGTAATGAAGATGCTAAGAGTAAGAGAAGCAGTCATGAATATTTTTAAAAACATTAAAAACAGTTGGCTTGAGTGGCAGAGTGCTGATTGCCCATTTATTTTTCTTACACAAGGTATTATTTGAGTAGTTCTCAGAGCATGCTAGTTCAGTTCTTACATTTGCTGTCTTCAATAGTTGTTACACTCCCAAATGACAATAATTAACGTTATTAATGGATGTATGAGACCATAGATTGTGATTCTTTCCACAGTGAAAAGAGAAAAACCTATAATAACTGCAATTTCTACTTCCAGCCTACTTTAATTTCTTCCTTACTCTCTCTTTATGATTTTTTTTTTTAATTCTAAGGCTGTAATACATGAGACCATGTATTACAGCCTTAATTTTCAAAAACAGAACTTTGGATAAGATGCTTCTTATTTGAAGAAACAGAAAATTTGACATAAATTAGATAAAATACCCAAATACTTTTATATTTAAGCATAAAACATGCACTGTATGTAAAGTATAGTTTTTTACTCGTAAATTTGGCATCTAATTTTGAATTCAAGTCAACTTCAATTATTTTATTTAACTTTCCAAATATGCAGTGTCTCACTTGAAATAAATATGTCACCAAGGAAGCACTGCATTCTGAATCAGCCATGGATTGCTCATAGAAGTTTTATTTCATTTTATCTTCTGAATATGTATCAAAATATTGATTTGGGGCATTTTATCTTTTCAGGCAAGCATTTTGGTGATGAAACATTTTCACCCTGGTGGTAATAGAATTATTTATGTTTGTGTCAGTCATTATTTTTAGATGTATTTAATTCCTGCTAGAAAGTCAGGTTTAATGCTATAATGCCTGTGTTTTGTACAATACTAGTCACAATGTAAATAAAAGTTAAAGAGCTAACAATGTCAAGCCAACCTCTCTCCCTCTTTTATCTAAAATGATGATTCTTTTGAAGTCTGTGTAGTGCTCAGCAAGCAGTGTTTGTTTGTTTGTTTCTGACTACGAATAGATGTTAATAATAATTAGAAGATTTGATTTAAACAGCTTCAACTTTGGGATTCAAGTTTTTGGATCAAATTTGTCTGAGCATGAATTTAGTAAGGATTGAAATATCCCCAAAGTGCAGAAGGACAAAACTATCTTGATTGGAATTTCAGACAGTGAACTTGGGCCCCCATAATCCCTCAGATATTTAGAATTTTCAGATTTCTTAAAAAGTTAATATGATGATCTGGCAAAATAAAATCCCAAACATGCAAACTTTATTTCTCAACTGACTTCCAGATGAACTAAAGGGGAATGAGCCTAATACACATTGAAAGGGAAATTGTTAAGGCAGTATTTCACTAAATTGTAGGGGAAAGCAGCGTATGTTTATATATTATTTAAAAGGCAAGTTGACCACAAAATTAAGCATGCAATTTCTTGCAGGAACAAAATAATTTCTCCAGTTTGTTTCATCCATGTCTATTTTTTTTACTTTGATCCTAATTTTATCAACCCTGTCTCTGATCTAATAATTTCAGTGATAAAACAATATAAATGAAATATAACTGAAGGAGTTACAACAAAGAGAGTATAGTAAAATAGTTTTAATATTTTATTATAGTAGACATTTCTATGGCTTAAATAAAAATGTTCATTTTTAACAATTCAAGAAGTTCCTGAAGTAATATGGTTAGTCCTTCCCCCAACTCAATCCAATACCACTCAGATGGTGTTACACCATAATCAATTAGGCATGAAATCTTTTGTGCTTTCACCCATACTTGAGGGGTGGACGCTTTTTAAAAAAAGAAAGTGAATTAGAGTCATTGTATGTGTTAGTTAGGAACGCACTCCAGCTGTTTTAACAGTGGTAAACAAAACAGGCTCATTTCCCTTTCACACAGAAAAGCCTGGACTTGTAGGTAGTTCAAGGACTGTAGTGCTTACATCCATTGAGATCACTCAAGGACCCAGGTTCCTTTCTTTGTTGCTGTTTCACCATACCCTAAGTTGTCCTCGTCTGAGTGGCCAGTTCCATAGTCAGATCTACAATGGAGAGCAAGCTGGTTCTTTTTAAAGCCATGACCTGAAGTTGCACACATAATTTCTACTTAATACTGTTGATCAGAACTCAGTCACATGGCCACACTGGTTGCACTTGAAGGTGGGAAATGTCTCTTGACAGGCCCACATAAAATTTGGGAAGTTTTTGTTACTGAAAAAGGAGAAAGAAGGAAATAAATATTGGGGAGTCTCTGCCGTATTTTACTATGGGTTGATAAAATCTATCCATCTATCCATACGTCCATCTGGAAATACTTATTGAGAACCTGTTACACATCAAATATTTTTCTGGCACTGGGGATACAATAGTGAGGGAAGTTCTGGCCCTCACACCCCCCATCGCTCTCCTGTCATTAAATTACTGTTCTCACTTTTTAGGATAGAGCCCCAGTCAGTTTCTGATCAGCATGTCAAGTCCTCTACTGAGACTAGAGATCTTCTATAAGCTCCATTTTGCTGGACTGGGACTAGGGTGGTTAATAATCTCAGTCTCATGACAGAGACTTCTCTAAGGACACAGAACTTTTAGTGATAAAACCAGAAAAGTCCCAGGCAAACCAGAAGAGTGAGTCATCAAAATTTACTAACTCTCGCCGGGTGAGGTGGCTCATGCCTGTAATCCTAGCACTTTGGGAGGCCGAGGCGGGCAGATCGCTCAAGGTCAGGAGTTCGAAACCAGCCTGAGTAAGAGCGAGACCCCGTCTCTACTAAAAATAGAAAGAAATTAATTGGCCAACTAAAAATATACAGAAAAAATTAGCCAGGCATGGTGGCGCATGCCTGTAGTCCCAGCCACTTGGGAAGCTGAGGCAGAAGGATTGCTTGAGCCCAGGGGTTTGAGGTTGCTGTGAGCTAGGCTGACGCCACAGCACTCACTCTAGCCCGGGCAACACAGTGAGACTCTGTCTCAAAAAAAAAAAATTTACTAACTCTCTGCAAGTTCCATGGGATGAATACTGTCTCCCTTTCTGGTTTCCATTCACCACTTACCTGAACTCAAGTATTACATCTCCCTGCTGATGTTTTCTACCATTCCCCTTCTCTAGATTAGAACCCATTGATATCTATAACACTTTATTTTTTTTTAATTTTTTTACATGCCTTTACTCCATTTTAAGTGTACAATGAAATGATTTTCAGTGAATTTACCGAGATGTACAGTTAATCGCATAAATCAGTTTTAGAGGAATTCCTTTTTCCTATTGAGACCCCTAACTACTTTTCAAGCATGTCCCACCCCTCCACAGTGCCCACCACGTCGCTCAGACGTGAGCTCACCCCCACCCCCAAATTCCCTAGTGATCGCTCCCACCATTTCAGCACCATAGTGTTAATCAGTCAATACCAGTTTGATGGCGAGTACAAGTGGGGCCCATTCTTCGGGTGTTGTGTCACCTCACTTTGAATAATGGGCTTAAGCTTAATCCAGGATAATATAAGCAGTGCTAGCTCACTGTCATTTCTTAATGAGTAATATTTCATTGTGAACATATACCAAATTTTAACAATCCACTCATGAATTGATGGGCACTTGGGTTGTTTCCACGACCTAGCAATAGTGAATTGTGCTGCCATAAACATTTGGATGTGAAACTATAGCACTTTATTTACTGAGCAGATATGATGTTCCAAGAAGTGTTATAATTCATGTTCTGTAATAATTAGACCATTGTCTCATTTAATCATCTCAAAAAGCCTTTGTGATAAGCAGTATGTTTAGATTTTACATATAAGGAAGATGAGGTGTAAAGATGATCTTGGTCAAGGTCACACAGCAGGACGGTGGAAAAGATTAGATATGGGCTCAGGCTCATCTTTTAGCAAGGATTATGTATCAACTTTTAGCTATCCTATCATCTCTTGCATGGACTACTGCAATGTCTTTCTGTTTGCTAAGCTCACCAATCCATTCCTCCAAGAATATGCAGGCAATTATGGTAAATACAGATGCCTATAGATGGGCCAGCAGGCAACATAAACATAGAAACAGCCTAGGTGTGAGATAATAGGGGCTGAGCTTTTCATATTGTAAGCAGGCCTAACACCTGCCCAGTTGTTTTGCTTTTTAAACACTGTAGGATTTAAACAAAATGTTCAAACCAAAAGAGTTCTAAGAGGATCCTTGTTTAAAGTACAATGTCTGGCACAGAGTGGCCAATCATTTAACCCAAGTTGCTTCCACTTCCCCTTTGCCCTTTTGGATTTTCTACTCAGTTTGATTCTGTCACTATTAAAAAAAACAATAGTAGTGTCTACCATTACTTCCTGAATAAAGTATTAGGTCTTAACATATTAAATAGCCAATTTTAAAGACAAAAAAATGATGATTATATAAGGGTTAACTTATACCCTAGGCCTCCAACCTATCAGTTGGGACAACTGGCTATTTCTATGCATTCATTGCCTTTTTCTTCATTGCTTTTCCAAAGTGGTAAATATCTGTGGGTTAGTCTGTATAGACCACCAGTTTGTATCCTCCCATTCTATTCTTCTGGACACTCGATTATATGTCCCCCTGCTTATTGCTAATTTTGCCAGGTAAACATTTGAACAAAGTTGAACTATGAGTCCTTTCCCCCATGGTTTTTGCAGTCAGAACACAGAGACTGAAGTTGTAAGATGCAAAGCTGGAGAGTCTCTTAATTCTGCTTTTCTCTGCATGGTTGCTTCATTCTTTTCCCTCTGCAGACTGGCTTTTTCTGCCTACTCATCACATTATAGATATGGCTCAGTTATGATCAATCAGTCCTTTCATTCACTCCATGAAATCCACACTCTCTTCCAGTATTGTTCAAACTGGAGAGCTGTTGCTTGCAAACATTAGTCTTAACAATGTACCTGGTAGAAATTCAGGAATTATTAAATATTTAAGTAAATGAATGAAAAAAATGTTCTCAGAATAATTCTCTCATCTTCACTGGATGAGATGAAAGTAATTTTTTTTTCTTAAAAGTGGAGAATTATAAAACGAGTACAGGCATCCACCTATATCCCATAGATTTTTAGGAATTACACAAAAAGTTTAATTTCTCACAGAAATTACATTCCTTTTATTTATGGGCTACATATTATCAATATACATTTTCCAAGATACAGTATTATTAGGTCATATAATTAATTTTTGATGATGTTATTTTTAATAGTTGTTATTGCCTTTAATATGCTTGAGTAAATTTTAATTTTGTAATTGCAAATAAGGTAAATTTAATCACAAAGCTTAAATTTATAGATAAAATTAGAATATAGCCACAGGGAAAGAGTAGACTATTCTATTGCCAACTCTCTGAATTAATGTTTGATTTATGGAATTTTGTGTTCAACTTAAAATTGGACAGATGGAAACTAATCCTACTTATCTCGGAAATGTTATTATAACCTGAATCAAGAATTTGCTTTAGCGAAATCATTAGAGAAAATTTTGGAAATAAAATGTTTAATAAATTAAACCTTGTGAGGCTTTCTTTCTTTAACTTACAGTGAAGGTTGATTAATAGGCAAATCAGGGACACATAATATAGCAGATTAACCTCAGAGTTGAAATGTGTAATATCTAACTGCCAATTTGCAGTGCTAAAATAAATTTCTTAAATATTTCATGATTAAAATGACACAAAAATTTAATAAGCAGGCAAATGATATTGATGATACTCTGGGAATGTCCAGTCTCATTCAGATGTGAAAAGATTATTTTGTGTCATCTTGCTATACTTAACTGAAGTTTAATGGGTAATCAAGTTTCATTGTAGACACTTAACTGAGATTAAGTGTTCAAACCTTGATTTCTGTTTGAAACCTATCCTGATGAAGGAAATGTATAAAGGAAGGTATAATGAAATGTTTATATAAAGGAACTGTTTTAATATGTTCTCACCACTTTACTACGTAGCACTCTTGTCAGGTTTTAAACTAAAGAAATTATAAACTTTGTAATAGAAATTGATTACAAGTTACTACCTGTAAAAAAGCCCACTTTCCTCTGGATGAGCAAGATCTATATGGAACATAATTTGGGGAAATTTGAAAGGCATATTAGGAAAACAATCTCTCTTAAATAGCTTTTTGATATGTCTCTAATTTTACTGCTTCATTACTTTTTATGATAAAAATAATACTTAATGTTGAAAATAGCTATTTGGAAGGTCTGCAGGCTTATCTTCATCCATTATTCCCATTAACATACTTTTTTTCTCTACTTAGTGCTACCAAATTCAACAAGCTCATCTATTTTTTAGCTAAAGACACTTCAATTTGTGAATGTTTTTTTTTGTTCTCATGAAGTATGTTCTGCTATACAGAAATAGATTTGATCAGTTCCCTCTCAACTTAATATTTTTCTCTATCTGTATGGTACCTGATTATTTGATAAAATCAGCTGACCTCTCTATTCTCTGATCTTCTTAAAGGCATTGGGTGATAACTTGGTTCTTTTCCCTGCCTTTATTCTAAGGATATAACCAACTTGCCTGCACTTTTTGTTAAACCTCTCTGCCTTCTCACCTATTTCTTCATGAAGGTACAAGTCTGACTGCAATTCTGAGTACAATTGTATACTTTAGTGTATGTAAAGGCAAACCGGCTACTTTTCCTTTATGTGTAATTTAATTGAAGTTTACTCAGCATATTAAAGAGTGTCCAAAGCAGTTGAGTCCCGTTGTCTATTAAATCGCTTATGGTGGAAACTAAAGAACTACACTCTGTGGCTTGGACTCAGATGGACCTTAAGGAGTGATAATTCATCACACTTTTTTTTTACTTCATTTGAATTTAAAATCAACTCAAAAGTAGATGTAGAAATAAGGCAGATGAAGATAAAAATGTGGGCTTAATTATTTCTAAAGGTAAATTTGAAAGTGGCTTGGAACTTTGGACACAATAGGCTTATTGATACCTTCCTCCAAAATTGAATGTATTCACCTCAAACTGGCAAGTTGTAAATTCCTTGCAGGGACAGGCAACTTAATATGAGGAAGGAAGAGAAAGTGTGAATTCTGGATTCAAGACACTGGGAAATAGAAGGGTCTGCTCATCTCCTCCTGTTCCATTCCTTCACCCAAATTCACTAATCAGTTATGTTGTTTTTCCTTCCATGGCAAGTCATGAATGAGGAGGCAGATTGAAACTGGGATTTTTTTCCTCTCATACTTTTCCTTTCTTGTGAGTGAATAGGCTCCTCTCTATAAGCCCGATAAGTAGGAGATAAGAATCCTCACCACTCCCTTCCCATCAGCCTCCCTTTATGGTTGTTATCTTCATTCCCTAAATCCAATAAAACTACTAAGCCTCATTAAATGAAAATGCCAGGACTTCCATGCTCTCTCTTCACCCCCATTTCTCCTACACACCATTGAGCTAACCAAGATTGATCACTTTAATTTTTATCATTTAATGACAATCTAGTGAACATTTTTGCTTCCAGATATTATGCTTAGCCCCAGAGATGCCAAAATTAACAAAACACAGACTCTTTGTTCAAGCTGTTGAAAGGACATCTATCCAATGTATGTTTTATTTATGCACCTGTACTATTTAAACTCATTAGCATTATTCTATCAGGATATTATTTTCTCTGAATATTTAGATAGTGCTTTGCCATGTCACCTGTACAAGATTACATATCATTCTCAGTAGTTAGAATTTCCCCACTGCTTGTATTTCTTCTTCTTAAGTAACTCTTTGTCTAGGTGTTCCTTGTGACTCTCTGGGGATTAGTTCAGTGACTTTCTCCATGGGACTTTCTCCAGCAGGAGTAGTTTTATTGTTTACCTGCACATCAGATTGATGGCTCTTCTTTTTTATGTCCCAGGTGTTCTGTAGCTTGAGGCCATTGTTCTTTGATTAATCTGCTGTCTTTTTTGTGTCTGATTTGCTGATTTATGTGTCACACTGGTCACATTTCACCCTAGGCCAGTCATCTTACTGTGTTTGGTTTGCATGTTGTACGTAAACTTTCATGTCACATTTGGTCTGTAATTGCAAACACCTCCTGAGGAGCCTGCATTCATCCCCCGATGATCCCACACTGGCCTCCAGCTTTTGATGCTTTCCTCTGCTCCTCTTCACTTTGCTTTCTTTGATCAATTTACTCCATCAAGGAGTTATATTCCCACTCTAATAAGACTGCCTAATAAGGATATCCTCTAACAGGATATCCTGGGTTGTGAAGTTTGAAGTTAGACAGCTTGAGTTCTTCCATTTAGTCTTTGTAGGACCTTGACAAAATTACTTTACCTTACTGTAAAGTTAGTTTCTTCAATTGTAACGTGGGCATTACAATAATATTCATTTCATAGGATATTTTTGAGGATTAAATATATAAATGCATGTGTAAATCCCTGGTTCTCGGTGAGTATTTCATAAGTGTTAGACATTACCATTCTTATCATTTAAAGCTCTAGTTGTGTATTATATGATAGTGATACACTACAGGTGTCATTTTCCGTCTTCAGCCTCTGAGAAGTGATGTTTAGAATTTTCTCAATGTCATTCAGTGGGTTTTCTTAGAATTACAAAAGAGGGGAAAAGAAGAAGGTACAGAAATATAGTTCCTAAATCTTAGACAGAGTCTGAAATAGGATGTCACTTGTTAAAAGCTCAGATAAAATACGTTTCAGGAAGTTCCTTTATTTTATACTTTTGATATCTTGTTTAAAAGAAAGCAGGTAAGAAGAGCACCATATGCGTGGCTGCTTTTCTTTCTCAATTTTCATTTTGTTGCTTACTGCTCTTGCTGTCATATAGGAGGAAAATTCAATTATTTTAAGCTGGACAAAATGTCTGATCTATTACATGACCTTACAAAAATGAAGTAAAACATGTAAATGAAATTCCTTTTCAAAAAGATATGTAATTTTATAAAAATAATGAGTGTGTAGATGACATTTTTTTTAAATTAGATGTTTCAAGATAATAGCTTCTGGTAGTTTATCCATCATCCTCTATTTTCCTTGAATACCTTATAATCTTTATCATATTTCAAATTTGTCTTTAGTGACTCCATTAATTTCTTATATGCTTATTATATTCTCCTGTCAAACAAATGTATATGCCTATTATTAAATCAGAGAAAATTGCAGAAGTTTAGAGAAAGTACATGAAAAATAATTTTAATTACATATTATGTATATATATATATTTTTTGAGATGGTCTCTCTCTGTTGCCTGGGAAAGAGTGCAGTGGTATGAACATAGTTCACTACAACCTCACACTCCTGAGCTCAAGCAATCTTCCTGTCTCAGCCTCCCAAGTAGCTGAGACGACTATACCTGGCTGATTTTTCTATTTTTTGTAGAGACGGAGTCTCATTCTTGCTCAGGTTGAACTAGAACTCCTGACCTCATGTGATCCTCCTGCCTCAGCCTCTCAGTGTGTTAGAATTACAGGTGTGAGCCACCACACTCGACCCATTATATATATATTTTTTTCTTTATTGAAGTATACTTTACATATCATGCCTTTACTCCATTTTAAGTGTATATTTATTTCATCATCATTGAGGTATTTTTGTTAGGTTTGCTATAAAATATTTTTCTTACAGATTAAAATGTATATTGATTTTGTAAATAATTTTTTATAGTTCAATAGAGTTTCTAATTATTTATCACATTTAATCAAATATTCTGTTTTTTAAATTACTGATAGTCTGCCATATTGATTAAAACTCAATCATTGTCTTGAGAAAATTTACCCAAGTAACAGGAATTTTTGGCCAACATAGCTTCCATTGCATAATTTGCACGTGGGCCTATAATACAGACATTAAGTTGAATAGTAAGTATACAGGGACAAGCTGTAGATGGGAAACATATCCCTTTTTTATTATTTCAGAATATTATGGGGGTACAGATATTTTGGTTACATAAATTGCATTCGTACCACCTGACAAGCATGCCCATCCCCCAGAAAGCACACACCCCATCTGTTAGGTGTGGATTTATCCATTCCCTCCTCCCCCCTCCCATCTGCCTGACACCCTATGAATATTACTTCCCATATGTGCACATTTAATATAATCACTTTATTGCCACATGCAAATGATTTTTATCATTATTGTTTTATACCATTATTTTCTTTGCAATTTTCTTAAATCTGCTTGTTTTCAGGAAAAAAATCACATTCTGCAATTCTCTGAAACTTGTTTGATTAAAATATTTTGTATATTTATTAAGGATGTGAATTCAATGCTGAAGTGATAAGCTCAGTAAATTTAGTTGCCAGACATGATTGCTCACATAGCTCACACTTTACACATAGCAGGACATTTCTTGATCTGAATCTATACCTTCCTCTACCCTTGTGCAAGCCACTACTTGGCCTGAACTACTGCAGAAGTTTCTTTAACTTTCCTCCTAACCTTCTTTTGCTTAATTTACCAGTAAAAGACCACATAACATCCATTCTTTAAACATTGAATGTCTTCCCATTATTCTTAGAAGTCGCAAATCCTCACCATACCCTGCATGGTCTCATTCTTACCAACTTTGCTTGCTACATTTTTTAACAAGCTCCTCTGCCCCACCCACACAAGTTCTTCTCCAAATGGGCACAGCTGGTTTCCACCATGAACAATTCCCTCAAGCTGCTTCAGTGAATACAGAAGTTTTCTCCTTCCTTATATCCAGCTAACCTTTGCTCGACTTTCAGTCTGGTGTTGGTCTCTTCCTCTGGCGTCCTTAGCAGTCAGATTCCCAGGACCTGTGTTCTCCTGGCCTCCTTTACTTCTCCATGGTAGCAGTTAGCACAGTGATAATTTAAAAAACCATTATGGCATGGGCGGTTTATTGTCAGTTCTCTCCTCTTGGTCATAAGCTCTATGAGGACATGAGCTGGACCTTTCATCCTAACGAAAGCCCTTAATATTTGCTGAATGAATAAAGAAATGAAAATGTAAATATAAATGATAAGAAAAAAATGTTTTTAAAGTATACTTAAATGTTGAGTGTGAAAACAAAATTATCTGTTCTATATTCATGGACTTCACCATAGCTAGAAAGTTCAACTGAGGTGAAATCTACAGGTCTTAGCAATTTATGAAAATCTTCAGAGAATGGGAGACAATTGACAATAGGAGGTGCTTAGAGAAGAAAAGTCAATGTTAACTATTATATATTGTAAGATAGAAAAAAATGTAGAGGTTAATAAAGCACAACTGAAGTTAACTATATACTTATCCTATATACTGATATCATAAAATTGAGTATTTTTAAGGGTTTGCTAAAAAAGAGCAGAAATTTTCTCAAATATTAAATGGTTTGTTATAGTATTATTAAGAACTATAAACATAACTTTTAAATTAAAATGTATACTATTGGAGACTACATTTATTTAAATATTTATCTTAGAAGCATGCATCTATGCTCTTACAGTTTCTCAGGTATGCTTATCCTAAGAGACTGGTTTTGCTCATTAACCACATGATAATTCATTCACTTAGCTCTTATCAATCCAATTCACGTACAAGAACTGGTATAGATTCTCTCCAAATTAGGAACATAGAAAAGGCATGTTTCTTACTTGGGAATATGACTTTTCAAATAAAATACTGAGACTCTAACAGATCAACTTTAAAATACAATGTAGAATGTCAGTTAATCATTTTTGTCAAAGCTGGTTCCCTTTTCCTTAGGGGCTCATATCCAGTATATTTGAGTTCCAGAAAAGGGGGATACATGTAGCACAAAAAATGTATTCACATCATTCCTACTTGTCTCACCCCCTGCCACCAGGATGATAATTGCATCTCTATTTTGTACCAATGGATATTCTTATAATCAGAATTATTACAGCCATAGTAAAGCCACAGGAAGTTCAAAGCTTCTGACACTAAAATTAGTTTCTCATTTCTTAACTTTATTCTAATCCTGCCATTCCCATAAAGGCTTCAATAATTAAGTAGAAATACACACGTATCTCAACTGCATTTGGTATTTGCATCTCTGGGTGTAGATTAGTATATATAATGAGAATGTTAAGCTGAAGGGGAATGGAAAGATCCAGAAGGGAAATGAGGAACAAAATGAGAGAATGGTTGACTTTTTTTAACAGAAGTTTTCTCTATTTCAAAATACATTTATATGAAGAGGGAGGGAGAAAGTTGTCTCCTAAAAATAGGCATTTGTACAATTTATTTGGGGAAAAACAGAAAGACAAAGGATCTTAAATTTTTTTTCACATATAAAATGTATGCACAATCATTGAGAAGTAAATGTAAACTTTGCATAATAGTTATCACAGTGCAGTTCTTGCATAGAGCAGCTTGTACTTTTCTGATGTTTTAAGTATTGGCTTGTTGTTTTTAATAAACGCTTGAAAAAATTTTCAACTCCATGTGTAGTAATCACATGTATAAGTCATGCAATTCTCACAATTTTATGGTGATGGTGCATAACCGCTTTGCTCAAACAGTGGTCACTTTGTTTAGGTAGCATTTGTGTTAAAGAATCCGCTAGATTCAAATTTTAGAACATTCATAGAACCATAGGAAACTATAATACATTTAGGTCATTAAATATGAAATGTCTGATTTTGAATCAAAAGTGTAGTTTATTATCTTTAAACAAGAAGCAGTGCAATTAATCAAAGTATGTACCTAAACTATGGACACAGTTTTGTCATCTTAATGGTAGCTTGTTTATGCCAGCAGCAAAGAAGCCTGGAGAGCGAGTGGCGATGAAATCATGAAAGGGGTTTTCCACAGCTTGTTGAGGATTGACTATTTTTCCTTGCAAGAAGTGGTCCAAAGCCTGAAAGAAGTAGTCAGTTGGTGTAAGGTGTGGTGAATATGGTAGATGACAGAGAGTTTCCAAGTCCAGTTGCTAAAGTTTGAGCAGCATTGTTTGTGTGACATGTTGTCTAGTGTTATCTTGCAAGAGGATTGGCCTGTCTCCATTGACCAATCTTGGCTGCTTAATCACAAGCATCATCATTTCATCCAATTGGTTGCAGTAGACATCCTCTGTAATTGATTGACCAGGTTTCATGAAGCTGTAGTGGATAATACCAGCATTGTAGTGGATAATACCACACCAATACCAGTGGATAATACCAACATTAGCTTTTTTGATGAATAAATATTCACTTTTGGACTGTGTTTTGGCACTTCATCTTTATCAAACCATTGTGCCAAATGCTTGCAATTGTCAAAATAATCCATTTTTCATCACATCTGTAGCAATATGGTGTAGAAATGATTCATTTTTATGTCATGACAGCAAATAAAGGCAAGCTTTGAGATTATTTTTCTTCTGACACTGGTTTAATTCATGCAGAACCCACCTATCAAGCTTCTTTACTTTGCCCATTTGTTTCGAATGGTCCAATATTGTTGGAATAGTAACGTCAAACCTTGCTGCTAATGCATGTGTAAGTAGAGATGGATTCACTTCCACAGTTTTCAGCTCATCATTATCCGCCTTGGTCTCATGTCACCCACATGACTCATTTTCAAGACTAAAATCACCAAAATGGAACTTCTCAAACCATCCATGTACTGTGCGTTCATTATCCACATCCTTCCCAAACACTTCATTGATGTTTCAAGCTGTCCGTGCTGCATTGGTTCCACAACAGAACTCATATTCGACAATAGCATGATTTTTGACTAGTCCATGGTTTCACAAAACTGCTCTAAAAAATTTGAAAGGTAATCACAAGCCAAAACGTGTGTTTGAAAGATCGAGGATGCATCTTCACAATAAAAATAAAACAAGAAGTGTCGAAGTAAAATGTCAGAGATATCAATTGTCAAACTTAGTACTTAAAGAAACCAGGCATTTCATACTTAATAACCTAATACTATAGAACCCTTTAGAGTTTATGTATCTGATGAAATCTAATTATATTTTACTGTTTTCAAAGCTCTAAATTAGATTTTTCAGTGCAGGATTACTAAAAACTAAGTAAAGGACAGCAAAAAAATATACTCACAATTTCTTTGTTTTGGCATTTAGGCATGTTTTTCTTTCCTTAAGATGCAAAAATTAAAATATGTAACTTATTAGATATCTGTAAGCATCTAAATTAATTGTTGTCATGTAAGAATCAAGGCAAAACAAACTTAAAACATAAATGCTAACTAGAACTGCAAATAAGTCCCTAAAATTTGAAATCAAAACAGAAGATATGATTTGTAGAAAGTAACATAGTTTACTGTATAAATAAAATAATTGATCTATGTCAAGGTTTCTCAACCTTAGCACTATTGATATTTGGGGCCAAATAATTCTTTGCTGCGGTGACCTGTACTGTGTGTCATAGCAGGTACAGAAGCATCCTTGGCCTCTATCCACCAGATGTCAATATCACCCTCTCCTCAATTATGACAACCAAAACATCTCTGTTCATTGCCAAATATCCCCTGAGAGAAATCAAAATAACTCCCTCTCAATCTGTTAAGAATCACTGATCTAGCGAAAAACTTGTCAATTTGTGCACATACAGGTGTAATTATGGGATAGATTTTCAGAAGTACAATTGGTGGTTCAATTGGTAGTTTTGGTAAAAATTGACAGATTTCTTTCCATAGGAATATGCCATTTTATACTGCCACTAGCAATGTAGGATAGGACTTAGTGTTTTCTAGCATCACAGAAAGGTGAATGGTCAAACTGAATTTTTTCCCAATCTCATAGGTGAGGTAAAATGCCTCAGTGCTGCTTTGATTCCTATTTCCAAGCTTGTTTTGGTAGGGTGATTTTTTTATGATTCTCCTCTCAAGAGGACTACCCTAGCAGCATTTGTTATTTCTTTAAAGCCACGTTTTCCCAAACTTGGTCATTGTTCAGATAACTTAAAGAACAAAAAGCAGTTATTTTTGTTTCTCTTTCTGGTCTTCAAATATTTTTATTAGCCCATTACTTAAATATGTTTAAACAAATATATATATATACATATATACAAAATTAGCTTATAGCTTTTATGCAGCTATAAAAATGAAGTAATTAATTTTTGACATAAACAAAAAGAAAACAATCAAACCAAGACATTAAAATTAACAGCATTGATTTAATGTGACCAATAATGTATTGTGGACGTTCGATCACCACAGACAATATGAACTCAAGACTGCTTGTTAAGGAGGATTCTTATGTGTTTTCCTTTGCCTTTCCTACAGTGCCATGGGATATGACAATCCTTCCTTTATTGCTAAGCTACCATATAACTTTAGGTCTTATTGAGATATCCATGAAAACATTTGGCCTTCTTTTGGTGAAAAAATATCATTTATATCTCAGCTTTTTTATCCAATAACTTTTTCCTCCAATTGCAGAAACGTTTCTGGAAGTTTTTTTCCTCAGCCCCAAGGATATGTATGCAACCACCTTCCTCCCCCAACCACTCCTGCCTGCTCAATGGAAGTGTAACCGAGGGAATGGTCTAGAAACAAAAAATGACAAAAATATTTTCTCTCTCTTTAAAACATCCTCCACTCCTTTTTGAGAACTAAAACCTGCATCCCTGCTTCAGGCCAGTGGTTGGGAGGGACAGGGAGAAGCCCTTTTGTTATTTGTGCTAAAGAAGATGGCTCAGCAGACCTGGTAAAGGGAGACCCTGGATGGAGGTCAGGAGATTGTCTTCAGCAGAGACTGGGATGATCAGAACCATCAACTGTAGTTTAACAGTAATTGCCTGAAGCTGAGAACCCATTCTTTAAAAGCTTTGTGTTCCTGCTTATTAGGAGGATGATGGCATTTCAGACAGGAGTTCCTCAAAAATATCCTCTTATATACTCACAACACAAATACCATGAAGGAGCTCAGGAAATTTCACCCCAAAATATGATTCCTTGGTATAAAGAATATTTTGAATTAAAGGCCCTTTAAGATTAAAAAGCACTGGAAGGGGCTTTCTCTCTACCTGGATAAACAAACTAAATGATCAAAAGAACACATGACTTCCCTTCCCCTCCCTGTTATCTCAGTATATTGCAAGAAAACTGATCAAGAATGCAACCAGACCTGGCCCAACTAATTTTAAATATAATACCTGTCTCTCAGGTTAATTTAATTTGCTAAGAGAATCATTTACAAGTCAAGCTGTTTTTCCCATCCATTCATCCTCCCTAGCAACCATTTATTGTCCCTAAACACAGTTACCAATACTGCTCATCTCACCCTCCCCTCTAAAAGACAGGCATACAAATATCTGGATCCCACTGGGATATTGAGTAATCACTCTGTGATTCTCTCCACGTGCATGGTAAATAAACATTTATCTTATTACTCTGCCTTGATTTTTTTCCTATTACCACTCTGTGCATACTGTTTAAGACTAGGAGTCCCTCCATATGGATCCTGACTGGTTATCTAGGCCAAGTTCATATAGGCCAAGCAACCATAAGCCCAGTACACCACAACTGTACTGTGAGTTTTGGAAAACCTGCATCTCTTTGACTGGGCGGTTCAACTGGACTAACCAATCAGAACTCCCCTGTGCCATCCAATCATAACTAAGCAAATTTCAATCCTTCATTTGCATAAGAACTTTTGCTGTGAAACCTAGCTCTCATTTTGTTTCCCGGAGCCCACCTTGTTTTAGCACTGTGTCCATACTGTTTAAAGCAGCCAGTCCTTCGATATGGATCCTAACTAGTTATCTAGGCCAAGTTAATACACAGCCAAGCAGCTCTAAGCCCAGTACACCACAACTGTATTGTGAGTTTTGGAAAACCTGCATCTCTTTGGCTTGGCGGTTCAGCTGGACTAACCAATCAGAATTAAACAAGTTTCAATCCTTCATTTGCATAAGAACCTTTCCCGTAAAACGCAGCTCTCATTTTGTTTGCTGAAGTGCACCTTGTTATAGTGCTGTGTGCATACTGTTTAAAACAACCAGTCCTTCGATATGGACCCTGACTCGTTATCTAGGCCAAAGTTTCAATCCTTCATTTGCATAAGAACCTTTGCCATGAAACCAAGCCCTCATTTTTGAACTCCTGACCTTGAGTGATCCGCCCGACTCAGCCTCCCAGAGTGCTAGGATTACAGGCGTGAGCCACCGCGCCCGGCCCCCAAGCTCTCATTTTGCTTGCTGGAGTGCACCCTGTTTTACCGCTGTGTGCATACTGTTGGAAACAGCCAGTCCTTCGATATGGATCCTGACTGGTTATCTAGGCCAAGTTAATACACAGCCTAGCAGCCATAAGCCCAGTACACCACAACTGTACTGTGAGTTTTGGAAAACCTGCATCTCTTTGGCTTGGCGGTTCAACTGGACTAACCAATCAGAACTCCCCTGTGCCATCCAATCATAACTAAGCACATTTCAACCCTTCATTTGCATAAGAACTTTTGCTGTGAAACCTAGCTCTCATTTTGTTTCCTGGAGCCCACCTTGTTTTAGCGCCGTGTGTATACTGTTTAAAGCAGCCAGTCCTTCGATATAGATCCTGACCGGATTTCCAGGCCAAGTTAATACACAGCCAAGCAGCTCTAAGCCCAGTACACCACACTGTACTATGAGTTTTGGGAAACCTGCATCTCTTTGACTTGGTGGTTCAGCTGGACTAACCAATCAGAACCCCCCTGTGCCATCCAATCATAACTGAGCAAATTTCAATCCTTCATTTGCATAAGAACCTTTGCTGTGAAACCAAGCTCTCATTTTGTTTACTGGAGTGCACCTTGTTTTAATTCTGTGTGCATACTGTTTAAAGCAGCCAGTCCTTCGATATGGATCCTGACTGGTTATGTAGGCCAAGTTAATATACAGCCAAGCAGCTCTAAGCCCAGAACACCACAACCGTATTGTGAGTTTTGGAAAACCTACATCTGTTTAACTTGGTGGTTCAGCTGTACTAACCAATCATAACTCCCTTGTACTAACCAATCACAACTAAGCAAGTTTCAATCCTTCATTTGCATAAAAACCTTTGCTGTGAAACCTAGCTCTCATTTTGTTTATTGAAGTGCGCCTTGTTTTACCACTGTGTGCATACTGTTTAAAACTAGGAGTTCTTCGATATGGATCCTGATTGGTTATCTAGGCCAAGTTCATACAGGCCAAGCAGCCATAAGCTTAGTACACCACAACTGTACTGTGAGTTTTGGAAAACCTGCATCTGTTTAACTTGGTGGTTCAGCTGGACTAACCAATCAGAACTCCCCTGTATCAACCAAGGACAACTAAGCAAGTTTCAATCCTTCATTTGCATAAGAACCTTTCCTGTGAAACATAGGTCTCATTTTGTTTACTGGATCACACCCTGTTTTACTGCTGTGTGCACACTGTAGGAAACAGCCATTCCTTTGATATGGATCCTGACTGGTTTTCTAGGCCAAGTTAATATACAGTCAAGCAGCCATAAGCCCAGTACACCACAACTGTATTGTGAGTTTTGGAAAACCTGCATCTCTTTGACTTGACGGTTCAGCTGGACTAACCAATCAGAACTCCCCTGTACCAACCAATCAGAACTAAGCAGGTTTCAATGCTTCATTTGTATAAGAACCTTTTCTGTGAAACCCAGCTCTCATTTTGCTTGCTGGAGCGAACCTTGTTTTACTGCTGTGTGCATACTGTTCAAAACAGCCAGTCCATCGATATGGATCCTGACTGGTTATCTAGGCTAAGTAAATACATAGCAAAGCAGCCATAAGCCCTGTACACCACAACTGTACTTACTCTGCCCTAATTGTGAGTTGATCTTTCAGCAAACTTTTGGGAGAAAGGGCCTTTTCCCTCGTCCCTACAATTCTGTGTAGGAAATCATTAATATTATAGTGTTAGGTAGATAGTGAAGGATTTCGCGTCTCCTAGGGATGAAAGTGGGTGCTGTTGCCCCCATCTTGGTCTTGCCTCACCCTAATTCTCTATACTTGGGGGAGGAGAGAATACCCTATGAAATGGCCTATCACAACTTAGGGTGCCAGCTGCAAAATAATGCAGAAGACTCTTGAGCCCACTTGCGAAGCTGCATAGGTACCATAGAATCCAGAAATTGAACTAGAACAATCTGCATGCATCGTTTAGGCTCAGGTCATGTGACCTCCAACTGTCTGATCACAGTGGTTCCATGATGACCTCTGAACCACAAGGGAGGTTCTTATCCAGGCACTATGAAACAAGAGGTAGGCCATAGCCAACCCCTTCTTGCGCCTTTCCATTTTCTCTCCCTTTGCTGCGACGATGTGCCTGGTCATCATCTGTGGTATATGTATCACACTGTGTAAACCTATATCTTGTTCTTGCCCTATAATACTGTCTTTCTCTCCTCAATAAAGCTTTTTCGTGCCTGCCTTACTTTGGCCTGTCTGGTTATTCTTCGGCCATGAGCGCATCAATAACCAACTTTTTCAGACTAAAACCTGACAATATTCTATATTTAAATGCAGCTGATTATTTCAATCATGTCATTAACATAATTTTTTTCCAATTTAGTATCTAATTCAAAATTATAGGTTGAATTGAGCAGTTTTTTTCTTTTTTTATTTCATTATATTATGAGGGTACAAATGTTTAGGTTACATACATTGCCCTTGCCCCACCCGAGTCAGAGCTTCAAGCATGTCCATCTCCCAGAAGGTGAGTGCTGCACCCATTAGGTGTGTGTATACCCATGCCCTCCGCCCCCTTCCCATCTGCCTGACACTCGATGAGTGTTATTACTATATGTGTACTTAAGTGTTGATCAGTTAATACCAATTTGATGGTGAATACATGTGGTGCTTGTTTTTCCATTCTTGTGATACTTCACTTAGTAGAATGGGCTCCAGCGACTTACAGGTTCTTGATAAGTTTATGGAAACCTATTAAGGACAATTTGTATGCATGAGATAAAATTCTGTGAGTTTTGTGTGATGTTTTGATGCATTTTAATGATTCTATTTATGTGCATATTTACTCATTTACTTTTGCCATTCCTTGTTTTAAACATTATTTGACTTGGTTCATGGGAAGAGAAGCACTTAAACAACACAAGCAAATGTAAAAATAATAGCTGAAAATTATAAAAAGTAAATAATTACAACCTTAGTACAGAGTATTAAATTTGACTCTTCCTGGCCGACAAGTTAAAAAGGAAAATACTATGCATTACGTATTTTCATGATTTGGTAAAAGAAAATGCACCATTGCTTCAAAACAAATGTATCCTTTGGATAAATTCTAGGTTTTTAAAAAAATTTTAAGTAGTTTGAGGTACTTTGTACTATGCAATAATGCTCAAAGCTCTAAAATGTTCGATTTTTTAAAAAAATAAAAGATGAAGGAATATTATCCTCATGTTCTAATATATAACCTAACTCAATGAAGACCTTTTGATGGCACAAAGAGCTCATATAGCATTAATCAGTCTGATAATCATTCTAGGACAGAGTGTGGCAAAGAATCAGATGTAAAGAACTTTCTATAAAAAGCCAGATAGGAAGAAATGTTTTAGATTTTGTGGGTCATACATTCTTTGTCACAACTACTCAATTCTGACATGGTAGCATGAAAGCAGGTATAAACTATTTATAAGTGAATGAGTATAGCTGTGTTCCTATAAAATTTTATTTACAAAAACATGTGATGGGCCAGATTTGACCCATAGGATGTAGTTTGCTAACCACTTCTCTAGATATTTGTAAAAGTTTGAGAAATGATACATATCATTTATCTTGAGGCATATTCTGAATTACTAATTATTTTAACTTTCCCTGAAACTTCTTATCTGCTCAACAATGATCAGTAGTAGTTTCTAAATGGAAACACTAACAGAAAAATAACTGCAAAAATGGAGGGGAGTGGGTAAACACACTCTGATGTGTTTATGCAATTGAATGCCACTCTCCAATAAAAAGGAGCGAACTAGTCATATGGGGATCAATATGGATGAATGGCAAACATTTTGGGCTGAGTAAAAATATAGACACAAAAGAGTATATACCATATGATTGAATTTATATAAAGTTCTAGAACATGCAAAATTACCCATGGTATTAAAACTCTGAAGAAAGGGTGCCTCACGAGTAGAGCGATTGGGAAAGATACAAAAATTTTCTTTTAGTGTATGTACATTCTACTTCAATTTTAAGAAGCTAAAAAAAAAGAAAGAAAAAGGTGGCTAAAGAAAGCATTCACTTGCCAAAGCCACTCTAATTATAACATGAATGTTAGTAACCTGGGATTGATGTCAAATTTATAATTTGATACACTTATAGACAGATGGTACTCGTTTACATATTTTAGAAAGTAAGCTTAACATTTACTTTACTGACAATTTGGCTTACTTTTCTTTTTTTGTGTTAGAACAGATATCAGAAGGGAACACAGTTAACAGATCTAGAGAATTCACTCTGTGCAAAACATTGTGTAATGTGCTTTACATGTTATTTCATCTCATAGTAAATCTGTGATATAAATAATGAGTAAACTGAAACTTTGAAGAATTATGTAACTTGTCAAAGAGTGCATACTATAAGTGACAAAACTATTCAATCCACATTTGTCTAATCTCAAATTCTAGTTCCTCACAGCCTTTATGTGATTTGCAGTTTGCTCATAGAAGACTCAGAAACCACCAGAATCTCAAAATTTCACTGTGAAGAGGGTGCCCCTTAAACTGTGGCATAAAAGATGTGATGGGAGATCTTGGTAAACCTTGAAGTACTTTTTAAAAAAAAAATTTTAAAGATTTAATTTACAAATAAATGTATATTTTTAAGGTATACAACATGATGATATCATATATGTATGATTGTGTAATGATTGTTACACTCAAATTAACACATCCATCACCACTCATGCTATACATTAGGTTCCCAGAACTTGTTGATCTTATAATGGAAAATCCATGTCCTTTTATCAGCATATTCCCATTTCCTCCACCACCAAGACCCTGGCAACCACTGCTGTACTCTCTGTTTCTATGAGTTGGACTTTTAAATTTCACACATAAGAACATAAAACCCAACCTGCCACTCAAATGAGAGCTCTTCTCGGGGTAACTGTTCATGGCAAATCAGCAAGGAGAGACTTTACTGTTAACATATAAGTCCAAACAGGTTGTTGCAGCTTTCCCTTGTGCCACACAGCTTTGGCATCACAGATTACTGTCCATTTGGGGGATTTGTGTGTCGGTGGTATATATGTGAAAGCCCACAAAGAAACGTAAACTTAGAAAAGAATGTTGTCCCTAAAAAAATGTTGCAGAAAGCCAGCAGCTCAGCAGTTGGTAACAGTTAACAAAGCATGTTCTTCTTTTTCCCCTTCTGTAACCACCAAATTTAACATTTTCTCTAAAAACAAATGTTTTTTCTTATCTTATTGTACACTGGACTATACTTTTCTTACTTTTAACAAATTTGAGTGATATTAATAATAGTGTGGTATGTTGTAATGTGTCTGTGGTCATTAGTGATTATAATTTAATTAAAAACAATGGAAGCCTCTCTCAGGCGATGTTGTGAGGTTTAGTAGATATTCACATAAAGCATGCTTTTTCTATGTGAAAAAATGAGAGAGGTAAAATGACTATTCACAGTGAGCTGTTTTGAAATATCATGCTTATTATTCTAGTACTTGGGCTTACTTTCCAAATCATTCTTTATAAAATATTTTCTACTGGTTATATTAATAGTAAAGGTACATGGTACAAGCAAATGGAGACTAGACAGGATGCCTTGCAAAATGTATACTGTAACATAAAAATGATTTCTGTAATCTAATTTACAGCTTCTGTACTTTTTTAAAGAATTAAAAGATATTGTGAAAGGTATTGAGTCTTTGGTTTGATTCTCACCTTGACTGTTGTTCGCATATATGAATGCTATGCATTTCTGTACATTGATTTTGTAACTGAAAACTTTGCTAAATTTGTTTATCAATTCCAGGAGTCTTTTGGCAGAATCTTTGGGGTTTTCTAAATATAAGATCATATCATCAGTAAAGAGTGATAGTTTGACCTCTTCTGTCCCCATTTGGATACCCTTGATTTCCTTCTCTTGTCTGATTGCTCTGGCTAGGACTTCCAGCACTATGTTGAATAGGAGTGGTGAGAGAGGGCAACCTTGTCTGGTTCCAGTTCTAAGCAAGAATGCTTTCAATTTTCTCCCATTCAGTATGATGTTGGCTGTGGGTTTGTCATATATGAGTTTGTCCTTATGATTTTGACATAAGTTCCTTCTATGCCTATTTTCTTAAGCGTTCTTGTCATAAAAGGGTGCTGGATTTTGTAAAATGTTTTTTCTGCTTGGTGATGGGAACACTTTGACTCAAACTGCACAAAAGCAAATCATGTAACCAAAATGTCTGTACCCTCCTAATATTCTGAAATAAAAAAAATAAAAAATGCAAAGCGCTATTCTATTAAGAAAAGAATTAAAAGCTGCAAGTGACTTTGTTAAAGCCTCGAGGTTTACATTTTAACCTTAGATATTGATTTATCATGCTATTACTATTGTTCTCTTTGTTTTTATAATGAGTGTTTTTTTAAACGTATTTCTTATTTTATTCAATGTCTCATCACACTGACAACAGACTGCATCATAGATAGGATCTGGAAGTTTCTTATAACATCGATTGCCATTTAGTCTGAAGTGGATGGTGCATTGACATTGAAGGACTGGCCTTTTTAAGTCCTCTATGACCAGCTTTAGGCTGACACATCAGGGAAACTAATAAATCAAGCAAAATATGTAGCCCTGTTTTAAAAATGTAATTCGTGGTCAGCTGTGAAACAAAATTTAAGATGGAAAATCCTATTAGGTCACCTTTTGCTGCTTAAGACAGAGCAGCATTGCTCTGTGCTCAAATTTTATGTATTTAGTATGTTTGTCAAAATATAGAAAATATGTCTGCAAAGTGAAAACAAAAACAAATTGGAGACAAAATGAAACAACTAGATATTGATTGTTTAGAAGAATGTTTCTTTTAGTTTTCAAAGGACATCTCAATGTATTTTATTTTTTAACATACATTGATGTTTTTTCAATAGGATGTAAAGTTTCTAGATTGTGAGATGCTTTAATTAAACAGAGATGAATGGGTAACATAGTAATTCCATTTTTTATCCTATATTCCTGTGCTACCACAACTGTCCTTATTATACTTGAAATTTCATATGCTATATGATAATACTTCAGCCTCTCTTACATGTACAATATATTTTAAGTACACTTTGGTTGAATATAAGTGCTCCCTGTTATTTTATATTTGAAATGCTAACTAAGGATTAATATTACTTACTTTAATTTTCTTCACCACAAGCTAGACAAATGATATATTTTTGTTTCAATGGATCAGATTCCTCAATAAAGAGAGTTAATCATGTCCATTCAATAGACTGCTAAACTTTGACATGTGGAGTAATAAGGGGCTCATGTCCCCAGGTCGTATTGGATACCACTGACACTAATGCTGGAAAAAATGAGAGGAATGAGGATTTTGGAGGATGAAACCTAACTTACTGATTTTCTTCATTTTATGACTGCCAGAAGAATGATTTTGGCATGACTTGCTTGTCTATGCTTGAGGGCGGCTCTGGGTGGTCCTTGTATTTACCATAAAAACCAACTTTACAAAGGCACTGGGCATGTACCAATTCATTCTATGGATTTATGTCAAAATTAACAAACTAAAATGTATAATCACCTATTAGAATGGAAACTTTCACCTTCGATAGCACGGCTCTCAATTGTTCATCTTGAATATGTTATGATATTGTCATGAAACCATTTTCTGCCAATTAACCATAAATACTGTAAGTCATTAGATTCTTATTTTAAATCTAAACTGATTTAATGCATTCTAAAGAGTTAAGAGTTTTTCATGTGTAGAAAAGTATTTTTAACTGGTTTCATCAATAATCAATGTGGTTGTCACAACACATGGTAGAAACATTTTATTAATCTTGAAATATTAGCAAAGAGCATTTGAGAAAAGGTCATGAGAAATTATATTTTTAAAATTATGTCCAGTGTTGAAACCATTTGCCACCCTAATTTTTTATATATTTCAATTACTCCACTGTCATTTTAGCTTAGATGTTTTCTCTTCGTATTTTATTTAATACAATCATATTCTCATTAGTCTCTCTCACTTCCAATCCACCTTATAGAGTTCATTAAAACTAATATCCCTAATATATTGTTATAACCATGTCTTTTCCCTTATTAAAAGCATTCAAAGTTTCCCTGTAGCTTACAAAGAGTAGCAACTCAATTATACATGCTGTCCACAGTCCTAGCCCACTCAGACTTCCAGGTTTTCTTTCTCTTCCATCTAAAACAGATCCTCTGCTCCAGTCTTATATAAAAGGTCACTATTTCCAGAACCTGTATTATATATCTGTCCTTCTCAGCTGTCTTCATTTTTTTAGGCTCCTGAAATACCCTTCTTGTCTCCTCTCTACCTATTTAAATTCCATTTTTCAGGGTTCATGTACTATTTTATCATGCCTACATAATGTTATCTGACCAATTCAAAACAAAAGATCCCTCTCCTACCTTAAACTTCTATATTGCTTATATAAATAAAAAGTTACTTACTTTATTTTTAATTTAAAGAAAAATTAACCTTTTGTATGTATGTATGCATATATGTATTTGCTTAGTATGTAGAGTATTGAGTTTTAGCACAGTTATAAATTCCTGTAGCCACCACCAAAATAAAGATGAAGAAAACTCCCATGACTTCTAAAAACTCCCTTTATTGCACATTGATGGTAAAACTCCCATCCTTAACCCTTGGTGATCACTGATCTGTTCTGAATCTTTACAACTTGGCTTTTTTTTACAATGCCGTATAAATGCAATCTTTCAACCCTTTCTTCTTTCCCTCATCATATTGCCTTTGAGATTTATCCAAGTTATTGTATGTATCAATAGATTATTCCTTTTTATTGCTGAGTATTATTTTATCACACAAATTTACCATGGTTTATTTCTTTATTCACTCATTAAGTGACCATTGGATTTTCTCCAGGTTTTAGTGATTACAAATAGAGTTGCTATAAACATTTGTACACACGTTTTTGTGTAAACATGTTTTCATTTCTCTGGGATAAATGCCTGGGCTATTGGACGGGGCTGTGCCAAAATATATTGGAACCGAGGGTTTAGGGAAAAATTGGTAACAGTGATCTTGTCTCTAATTCAAATTTTGATATTTTGTTCTTCCTGAATGTTTGCATTAATTTTGATATTTTAAAATATTGTGTCAAAATAATATTTATCTTGATTACTGAGGGTTTTTTTTCCTTTTTTTATTTCAGTAGATTTAGGGGGTACAAGTGTTTTTTTGTTACATGGATGAATTGCATAGTAGAGAAGTCTAAGCTTTTAACTTACCTGTCCCCTGAATAATGTACACTGTAGCCAAATGTAATTTTTCATCATGTACCCCCCTCCCATTCTCCTCCTTCTGAGTCTTCAATGTCCATTAAGAAACTCTCTATAACCATGCATACCCATGGCTTAGCTCCCACTTATAGGTGAGAACATGTGCTACTAGGTTTGTTGTTCCTGTTTTACTTCACTTAAAATAATGGCCTCCAGTTCCACCCAAGTTGCTGTAAAATACATTGTTTCATTCTTTTTGATGGCTTAGTAGTATTCTGTGGTGTACATATATATATGTACCACATTTTCTTTATCCACTTGTTGGTTGGTGGGGACTGAAGTTGCTTCCATACCTTTTCAATTGTGAATTGTGCTGTGATAAACAAAGCATTACAATTATTGAAATTTATTGTGCCACAGTGAAACAGGGAGCAGATGAGGCTGGATTAATTTTTGTTGACAAGTCCTTAACAAAAACACTATATGGACACCTAGAGTCTATTATTTACTTCACTTTTCTAGCCTGGTGAAAAGGCATAACTGATTTTGGCAATATTCTTCACTAATTTATTCAATAGAGAAATATTATACCAATTCCTTTTTCTAGTCCTCTGTACCCTTAAGACCTCTGTTACAGTTACAGCAAATATCGCCTATTGTTATATTTTATTTCTCACTGACAAGAATATGAGCTCCTAGAGCACAAGAACCCACACCTATCAGAGTAAATGACACACATTAGCATTTGGATAATTAGTGAATACATAAATGGAATTACAAAATTAGAATGAAGGATGGACCTAGTCAGTTATTTAAAAATCACAAAAGGAAGAAAACATACATATATGTTACACATCTATATTGTTTATAACTTTTTTACATTTATTTCAATTATTTCTGCTGTAGAGATTCAGTGTCCATCTGAGAATTTGCTGATTTTTATAAAGTTGTAAATTAAAATGGCCATTTGGAATAGCAAAAATATGTTAAGTGGATAAGATTTCTCTGCACCTTGAAAATCTTGGTAGCAAAACGCACATGTGATCAACTTTCAAAATGCATGCTTTAAGGGAAAAAAACAAAAATGAAGGAATTGCACTGGTGAGATGTAATTTTCTGGTAGGTATTTGATAGCTGTGTAGAACAGCTTCTCCCAAAAGGTATAATCAAGTCTGAATCATTGCAGATGGATAGCTAAGAATAAAAGGGAGATCATGATGGAAGATTCTCATATAGCTTGCACTAAAAAGAAATCATTAACCTATTTCAGAAGTATTCAAAGTTATTAGTTTGTGTCTTCACTGATAAATAGGATATAAATATTGCTTTGTGTTATAGTAGCACTTCTGTTAATTTTTTTCAAAAATACTTTGGATCAATTTATTTTTATAGTAAATTGATAATTTATAATATATAAGTTTATGGGTCACAAAGCGATGTTATAATTTATGAATATAATGTGGAATAATTAAATAAAGGTAGTTAAATATCCATTACCCTCCAATACTTAGCATTTTTTATAAGGATACTATTTGGAAATTTACTGTCTTAGTAATTTGAAATGTACAATGTTGTATTATTTACTATATTCACTATGCTATGCGATATAACTCAGAAAAAGAAGAAAAAAAAAATTTCTCCTGTCTAACTGAAATTTTGTACCTGTTGACCATCATCTTCCCAATTCTCCTACTCGTCAGCCTCTGTGACCATCAGTCCACTCTCTGCTTCTGTGATTGTGATTGTTTTGGATTCCATATATAAATGAGAATATATAGTATTTCCCTTTCTATGCTTGACTTATTTCACTTAACATAGTGTTCTCCAGTTTCATCCATGTTGCTTAACATGACAGAATTTCTTTCTTTTATAAGACTGAATAATATTCATTGTTTATATATACCACATTTTCTTTACCCATTCATTTGCTGGTGGACACTTAGGTTAATTCCATAACTTGGCTATTGTGAATAGTGCTGCAATGAAGATGGGGGTACAGACATCTTTTTGACAAATTGATTTCAAATCTTTTAGGTAAATACCCAGTAATGAGATTGCTGAATCATATGGTAGTTCTATTTTTAGTTTTTTGAGAAATCTACATACTGTTTTCCATAATGCTGTACTAATTTACATTCTCACCAACAGTATACAAGGGTTGCCTTCTCTTCACACTCTCATAAAGGTGCTATCTTTCTTTTTTTTCTTTGATAAAATCCATTCTGACAGCTATGAGATGACATCTCTTTGTGGCTTTAATTTGCATTTCCTTAATGATTAGCCATGTTGAGCATTATATATATATATATATATATATGCATATATATCTGTTGGCCATTTGTATACCACATGTGCTTTATAAGATCTCAAACCATAAGATTTTCCTAAAAAATAATAGATAATACTTAGATCACACAGAATATATAAATAGATACTAGGAATAAATTATATTTTGTGGTAATAGGACTCAATTTGATTGGGTAAAACTAACTATTTTACTGATGGATTTATGCTCAGAATAGTTATTATTTTATTCAGTCATTTCTAATCCATAAGGAAAAACTTCTTAATTATGTAGTATCATGAGTATTTGGAAAAAGTGACCATAACAGTAAGAATGAAAAATATGGATATTTTGAAGCATGTAGCTACAAGATTGCTGCTGAGAGGCATATCAACAATTGATGCATTTTGAATTTTGTATTTTAAGAGGGCCATTATAAATTACTAGGGCATCTAGAAATATGTGAAAAACAGAATAGGAGGTATAAAAACACCTCATGATTCTGCAAAAGCAAATGTTTTATATATATATGTATATATATATATATATATAAAATGTGTGAGATCTGAGTGTCTAAACCTAAAAAATTATTTCACTATCTCATTCAATAATGAGTCAGGTTGTTTTTAGTCATTGATTCTTTTGTTTTATCATTCATTAATTCATTCAACCAATGTATTAATTACACTTCATACAAAAATGTGAAATTGCGACTTTGATAACTGTAACACGAAGTAAATGGTGCTCTGAATGCATATAATGAAAAAATTTGGCTTAGTCATGGAGGTCAGAGAAACCCCAGGAAGAACAATTTGAAGATTGAAAAGAGCTAAGAAGGCAAAAGAGGAAGGGAAGACCATTGCAGGCAGAAAGAAGTATTAATATGTAGGCAAAGGTTCTTTGATGGGGAGAGAGAAGGACATGGACAAGGGACCAAGGAGGGCCAGGTGGCTGAGGCAATGAGGCTAAGGCAATGTGGAGGGCAAGAAGTTGCTGGAGAGGTCAGTTGGAGCCAGATAATGCAAGGAGTACTTTCAGGAATCAACACACAGTGATGGAGGAAATAAATACAGGGCTTGGCAGAGGGAAAAACTGATGATGTAGACCCAACAAAGGCTTCAGCCAAACTCTTAAGCTGGGTTGGCCTTTCAAGTACTTTTCCAATTCGGAGTGAGAAAGCCTAGTTGTTATATCTCTGCCTCGCCTAGTTACTGGATGCAGGCAGCCCCCCAGAGAAGGAGGCACACTCTGACTAATCCAACTCTCTTCAACTGACAGCCATTGCTGGAAAGGCCCGAAAGCTTGATGCTGTCACCCAGCTGCATCCTTAACCAGTTGGAGATGTAAGTCCTTAGTTCATGAAATGGGATCTGGGTAGAACATCACGATGCTACTGCATCTATTGATTTCTACTCAGTCCTCAGGTCTCAACCTAAATGCTATTTCTTTCTGGAAGTATACTAGAAATATGTATGTTCCTCTAACAACAGCACACCATTGGTCTCTCTAGAGAACAATGCTCCATGTTATTGTCCTCAATTGTGCAATGTCTGCTATTACCATCAGCCTGAGTTCAATGACGGCAGGAACTGTGGCCGTCTTGTTCAACCCCTGTATCCCATCCCTAAAATCCAGCACAGTATCAAGCATGTAAGAGATGCTTAATAAGTACACTTAGAAAGAATTAGAATCCTAAAGCACTTTGGTTTTCACAATAAGTAGCAAATAAATTGGTGATATCCCCAGTAATTATTAAATATAAATTTGCCTTGAAGTACACCTAGGGAAAAAAAAAGAGAGAACCTCGGTGTATTTCTTGGGTTTCTGGGGAATACTCACATATATAATTAATTACTATTTCTAATAAGAGATTTTACAAAACTTTAAAAAAGTTTTTAAAAAAGCAATTATATATGTATTTATGTTGTGACAATTCTTATCCTTATTCATCGGATAAAATCGTTACATCTATGTGTATAGAGTCTTTTCAAAGTAAATTGTTTATTGTAATCAACAAGAATTTTTTAATGGGTTAATTGCCTCCAAAGAAACACAGTTATGGGCATGAATAAGAACTCTGCTCCTCCACTGTTAGATTAAGTGTTCTGCATGACTTTCCCAATTTGACCAGGTTTAAAACATTCCTTTTGCATTCAGGAGTGCAAAAATGAATTTTCACTTGTTTGTTAGACATGAAAATTGTATTATCCTACTTGTCTATTCTGATAAGTTTGCGTCTTGGTTAGGAAGTCAATTTTCCTTCATCCAGTTCTGTATGTGCACTGGCCTACATACATTTGGGGTTTAACCAGAGTGTTCACTAGTAGGAGTCTACTTTAGATGTTCTGCACTGAAAGTTTACAGTGTATGTGAAACTTAACTAATATTAACAGATATCAGACGATTTCTACCTAAAATATGATGAATTGAACTGATTTTACAATGCGTATTAGCCTTTAACAAGTAAAGTCATCTTTATTTTTTCTTGGCTGTAGAAAAAAATCCATAGAGTTTAGAGTAATTGAGCTATTATATTGTGCCCTTGTTAATTAATCATCCTGTAATATTATCCTGCATGTAATTTGATGAAACAGAGCAAGTAAATTATTCCTAGTAAAAATAACACAAGTTCCATCCTCTATTGCCTCCCTTATGATTGCTTTTGACAGATACAATTAAGTAATTCAATCATCAGTTATAGGAGATTACAATCAACAGAAAAGTCTCAAAATTATGGATGACACTCACAAAGGAAAGCTCTCAATAAAGATCTAAAATGAAATGTATGAGTTTTCTGAAAGAATGTCATTGTGATTATTTCTGTCTAAATTGAAAAAGCATAAATAGTCTTGTTTTCATAGACCACAAGCCCATATTTAGGGTCACAGGGAATGTCACATCTTACTGAATATACAATTTAATTCAGTTGCCAGTATGACTCTTCCAATTTTGGGGGTAATATTATCCCCCATACTATTGTCAATGTTTTACAGTTAGTGTTAATATGCTAAACATGCTATTTCCTATGATAAAAGTGACACCATTGCATATAAGTCTCAGCCTTCTCACAGTAATAAATTAGGAGCTCAATTCTTGCTTTCTTTATTCCTCACATTTATCAATTTTTTCTCAATTCAATTCCAAGTTGATTTCAGACTACCTTTCTACATTCCCTAGGCCTTTCGAGAACACTAAGGTAATTGCAAATTAATGTTTTCCGACTGCTATTTAGTTTAATTTTATATTTTCACTAGATATCTTGATGTTTTAATGTATTGATCGTTAATTTGGTTATAGATACTACCAGAAAATATATGGCATATGATTCAGCTTATAATGTAATAAGGTCTGCGTCCTTATGTCCTAACTTTTTTTAACAAAAGGGAGAATAAGAAAAGAAAATATAGCAATATATTTGTATGGAAGAAACAAAATGGACGCAATAATTCTGCCTCATACATAATGGCTGAGTTCATTTTTTAATTAATATTCATAACATAGTGTTAGACATTTGATTCAAATTAGAAGCAGCTTTTATCTTTTATTCAGATGTGTTTTTGCAAGTGTTAATTTTAAAAAGTCTCAAAAATATGAAGTAGTCCCATGTTTTAGCTTTCAATAAACATTTTTCTGGAGAATAAAGCATTTAACAGGAATTCTATGATATGCAGTCATTTTATGTCAAAGGAATTCAAACTATTAAATAAAATTTGAATTCTGTGCTGTACTCTGACGGTCCTCTTATATTGAGTGAATTACTTAGAATTTCTAAGAAATCCAGTCATATCAACAGTGTATTTATATTGAGTTCAGCTATGGCTCTGAAAATATAACAATGCATTCTTTGTACACAGTGATTCTCTCAGATTTTTAAAAAATATTCAATAGCAAATGGAATTTTTCTCATGAACTACATTTTATGTACAGGTTTGGAATAGATTTTTGGTGCATTTCAAAGACTGAGTTTCTCTCATGAGGGGACAGTCACATGTTGGCCATGTCCACAGTCGTATGAAGGCTTGGCTGAGTGGATAATCAAAATAATTTACTCTTATGACTGACAGTTTATGCTGGTTGTTGGCTAGAAACTCAGTTGAGCCTGTCAACAGTAGTATCTATGCGTGTTCTCTCTGTAATGGGTTTCCCAGGTAGTTGGATTTTGTACATGGTGACTGGTTTCCCACAAAGCGTATGTTACAAGAGAACCAAAAGTTAAACAACATCACTTCAGCCACATTCTTTTGTTATAACAGAGCCACTATGTTGCCCCATCTTTTGATGGGAAAAGTATTAAAGGATGCACAGGAGTGCCATGGTGGAATATGCTTACTTGAGTATTTTCAAGCTCTTCTAAGTCAATAAACTCTTTGCAGATTTCTCCTGGATATTGTCACCAGCTGAAGTCTTTCAGTGGTGAGGCTCAGCTCATTGTGTGTAACATAATCAACCTACAGAAAGGGGTGAATTTACTTTCTCTTCGTGGGTCAATTTTCTGGAGCAATTGAAAACCATTAATACCTGCTGCCCAATGTCAAGTCTGTTTTTAATTTATTTTAGATGATACAGACCTGGAGAGGCTGTACCTAGGTAGATAGTAGAAATCTCATCTTCTGGAGATCTAGAAAACTAGTGGGGAGTGTATGAGAAAGAAACAGGATGGCGTGGGAAAATAGGCTGACCTAGTCATATTCAGGGTTTGACCACTTCCCCAAGAGCCAACTCAACATCTCCCTTTTCCTCAGAGACAAAGATTAAAATAAGTTTTGACGAGAAATTACTTCCATACCCTGATGACTACACATTTTTCTTATTTGCTAGGGATATAGGAAGAAGAGAGGAGGAAAAAAATGAATGATAAACCATGTGGTGGTGTCCATTTTGTCTCCTAAATTAAATAATCTCTAAAACATCAGAGTCCCCAGGAGAGGAGGAGAGAGAAAGGGCTTAGGAAGCCTGTTTTAAGGAATACATTTCACTTTTATATGTTTTCATTATGAAAAAGGACCAAAGTTTGTCAAGGTATAATTTCAGGCATGATGATTCAGGGCTACAAAGTGTTCTGAAGACTTAACCTAAACACATAATAAATTTCAAAGTATCAAAGCAGCTCATTTGTAATTTTTAATGATATTGTTATCATGAAAAAGAACTGAAAATAATTTCTTTCCAGTAAAACTCAGAGCTGTGTCAAATTTAAGACATTGAGCCTGCTTAAATGATTATTCACAGTCACCACAATTTTCCTTATTTACTTGTCTTCCTAACCTATGGACAACACAATAATAATAGGAAATCGTTACTGCGTGTCTATTAAGTGTTTAGCATATATAAAAATATTTAATTATTTTGTGCAATGATAGGAAAAAAGCAGATAAAATTGTCTCCAATTTACCCGAACACACAGACACACACACACAAAAACACAAATACACATATTTATACAATCACAGCGAGGAATGAAGTAAGTTACCGGATTTGGCAGTGCATAGTTCGTGGGGTATCTGTTTAGGTGAGATGGCTAGGCTCCTGCCTCCTCTCCGTTAAAGAGAACCAGATCCAGACAGTAGTTAAAGCAGTAAAGACAGATTATATTCAGAAAATGGGGAAAAGAGACTTCAGTATAGAACTTAGCTTAATTACAAATAAAAAGATGATTGGGAATTTATAGCCAGAGAGCAGGATGAAGGGGGTCAGTGGATGAAAAATTACTAAGAGGAGACATGAAGGGTAGGGGGATTCTTCCTAAATCAACTTAACAGGATTCTTGCTAAAGGCAGGCCAGGTTATCAGGTATCAAGGGTGGTGGATTCTCTTTAAACTGACTCAGAAGGATTCTTGCTAGGACTGAATTTGGCAAGCATAACCACAGACACCCAAGGTCAAGGCCTTGTTGAAGAGAAGGATCAGAGGAGTCTGCTTAAATTTAGGTCAAGGAGAGAATTTTTGTCACTCCCTTCTCATCCTGTTTCCAACCCTACTCCAGCTTGATATTCTGTAAGCTTCAGATTCAAGCCATTTTGTACTGTGGCAAGCTAAAGAACTTTGCAGATCTGCCCAGCTATATTTTCAATACCAGTAGCCCTGGGAAAGCTGTTAAACATCCCTGTTCCTGTGAGATTATCTCTAGCATTACCTTTGGCCATTTTAGGGAGAATAGGTATCGTTCTAGGCAGTATAATTTAACAAATGCCACATGCAGAAAAGATTAATTTCTATAAATAACTGTCATCACACACCAGGGTCCGTCATTCTCCTACCAGAGTCTCATCGTTTTGGATTAAGGTTGTTATCTTTTAAATGTGATACTCCATTTTCTCCCCTAAATATCCCACCCACTCCTAACACACACACACACCCCTTAGTATTTAAACAGAGAAGGTCTATTTCTGTGTTTTATTCATTTGTGTTTCTATGTAACTTGTTTGAGCAAAGGGGTCTATGGCTAAAAATATAAATCAATAAGATAAAGTCTTGCAAACCACTGGGTGAAGAAGGAGACCTCCCTGAAGCAATACCAATGCCCATTAAAATGGACTGTTGGAACTATGTAACAATAATCTTTGTGTAGATGTGTATAGAACTTAACAAGTTTGAAAGGGTCACAAAGTTGAAGTAGTGCCAACAAAGAGCAAGAAAATGAGCTTTGGAACTAAGTCCAGTGGTTCCCAACCAGGGGCGATAACACTATCTTAAGTGATATTTGAAAATGCCTCCGGGAGTGTTTGGTTTGATGCCATGGATATTTGAAGCCTCAGGGAAGGGCTGCTAAACCTGCTGCCATTCTCAAGACTCCACAGACCAGTAGGCCCCATGGTTGGACAGGTGCCTCCTCA
The DNA here is from genome assembly GCA_963574885.1 of Lepilemur ruficaudatus. Taxonomy (NCBI): domain Eukaryota; kingdom Metazoa; phylum Chordata; class Mammalia; order Primates; family Lepilemuridae; genus Lepilemur; species Lepilemur ruficaudatus. Next base: position 36,323 of record CAUYRT010102283.1, read on the forward strand.
CTATTGCCACTTCCTATCATTCCTTGTTCTTCTCCCCCAAATGCCAGTATTGAAGCTCATCAAAATCTCCCACCCTTGGCCAGGCTCATGCCTGTAGTCCTAGCACTCTGGGAGGCCGAGGCAGGAGGATTGCTCAAGGTCAGGAGTTCGAAACCAGCCTGAGCAAGAGTGAGACCGTCTCTACTAAAAATAAAAAGAAATTAATTGGCCAACTAAAAATATAGATAGAAAAAATGAGCTGGGCATGGTGGCTCATGCCTGTAGTTTCAGCTACTCGGGAGGCTGAGGCAGAACGATCGCTTGAGCCCAGTAGTTTGTGGTTGCTGTGAGCTAGGCTGACACCACGGCACTCTAGCCCAGGAAACAGAGTGTTATTCCGTCTCCAAAAAAAAAAGAAAACAAAAACAAAAACTATCTCCCACTCCTATTCTTCCTTGCCATAGTCACTAAATACACTATAGTAATTTTCCCTCAGTATCTAGTATAATGTCACTCTTTCTTGCACTACTCCTGTCGTGGTTCTTGATGACTTCAATATCCACTCAGATGAAGCATCCTGTAGTACAGGATGATATAACAACAGCCAAGTGGGTTGTTATATTCTCTCCACACTTCTCAATCCAAAGGTGCATTCTTGCTCCTAATCTCACTTGACCTGTGTCCATCTTGAACCACTGACCTCACATCATCCTTAGAGCATCACATTCTCTTAGATTCCCACCTCTGTGTCAGGCTACTTTTTCTAAGATTCCTTTAGTTATTCCTTCTCATCTCCCTAAACTTTAAATATTGTAGTGCCCTAGGGATTAATTTTGAACTTTTCTTTTATCCACACTCCCTCTCTAGATAATATCACCAGTGTAATGCCTTTACCAACTACATTCTCAAGAAGCCCAAAGTTGTATTTCCAGTCTGGATTCCTTCTCTGAACTTCAGATTCATATAACCTATTATCTACTCAACATCACTATTTGGATATTAATGTTCATTTTTATCATAATATGCCCCCAAATAGCTAGCTTCTTTTATTTTTCCCCAAAATGATTCATTTTAAAGTCTTCCCATATCAGTAAATGGTAATTCTACTCTTGTATTTACTCAGACCAAGAAACTTGGAGCAAACTTTGATTCCTTTGTTTCTCTTGCACTCCTTGTCTGATCCATTAGCAATTTGTCAATGTAACCTATGAAATATAAACAAAATATAACTATTAATACTTCTGATTATTACTACTACTGCTATCCTGATCTAATCCACCAACATCTTTAGCCTGGATTGTTGTAAAACTTCTTTGCTGGTCTCTCTATTTTTTTTGTGCCCGAAGTCTATTCTCAGCATAGACAGACTGATTATTCTAAAGCATAAGTTTTCACCACTTATTTGACCAGTCTGCCTCATAGATTCCTTTAGTCTGTGAATTTCTATAACCCTTATTTTCTGTAGCATTCATTTAGTTGTTGATATACGATGTATTTTCAAATTTAAATTGGTTTTGTTTTTTACAAGTATTTGTCTATATGGTTCATTTCTCTAAGAAATGTCTATGGTTCATTTCTCTAAGTAGATTACGAGATACTTGAATATAAGAACCATTTGTCATACTTCTTTTTGTACCCCATTAAATATAGGGATATGTAACACATATAGGGACTCAGTATGTTTGCCATTAAGTGAAATAACTGGAAATAGAATATGCCCTTGATGTCCTAGATGGAGATGTCTTAAGTTCTGGGGTTTCTAAGATTGTGAATACAACTCTAGCACATATAATTCCCCCATAAAAGATGGTAGCATGTAAAAAAAAAATAAAATCAATCTCTTAAAAATCCTCAATAATTCTATATAGGATACATCTTCTATAAAGCTATTGTAATAAGTTTTGCCACTACCATATCCAGCCTAATAACATAACTCCAGTAATGCTAAAGATGAATTTAGCTGATTTTAATGAAATAGAAGTGATAATGATGAAGGGATACCTGCTGAGTGTTTCTTGAATTGTATTTCTTTTGAAATTTACACATTTGCTGGATCTCAAGTAAAATGAATCTTCAATTTTCACTAATGCTCTTTTTTTTTAAAAAAAGAATGAGTATCTTTTGCATAAACCATAGCATCCACTGAAGTCACGTTAGCAAACTTTTTTTTGTTTCCTCATATAACCTATAGGAGGCTTATTCACATCATAAATCACAAGTTGAAGCTATTGTTTCATTACTGCATTCTCTAATGTAACCAACATATTTGTCACAAGTTTTACACATTGCTTCAATTTTTAGCCTCTAGCGTCATCAGCAGTAGTTTATACAGTATCTTTAATTTTTGATCTAGTTTTCAAACTAAACATTGCTTTCATAATTGCTTGTGGGATGAGTGAGAAGGAGCAATATTTTTTTCTGGTGAAGCTCAAGGATAGGCCAGGCCCAGTAACTTGTTATTTCTCCTTCAGTTTGTGTAATTCAAATGTGTGTTTCTGTGAAATTACAAGTTATTCTGGTAGTACATCAGTGCTTCTTATGAATACTTGAAATTATACAAGCCGCCTGTGCCGGTACCATGGAGCAAGGGTGTGTAATTGAGAATTCAGTTTAAAAGCTGACATTCAAAAAGATTTATCTCACAAAGTAAATATAGATCATTATAATTAAGCAATTGGGTCTGATCATCATAGTGGTAAAACTGTAATAATAACTAATACAATGGTAGTTGTCTGGGTGGCAGGGATTTGCACAGGACCTGAATTTAAGATTACAGGCCAGATGTACATTTGTAACACATCTGGATTTTTTGGTCTGGGATCCTCCTGTTTTTACTCTCTGCCTCTAAAAGGGAGGGTATTTCTGAGGTGTCTCATATTTGCCATTCTCCTTCCCTTCCCACGCTGCATTCCCTGACTCACATGGCTCTACCATAGGCCCCGTGGGCTTCCTGAACAGTCCTTGGGCTGCTTATGTTTCATATTCCTCAAGGCTAATGGTGCCTCTGCTCAGGCTTTTCTCCTCCTTGAACAGGGGCCCAGGCTTCCAGTGGAGCCCAGAGGAGCTGGCACGCATGTATCATCACAGGAGAAACAGGGGCGGGACACTGTGCTACCTCAGTTAGGGAGTGACTTTCCCAAGTAGTCATGACTCCTGTCACAAGCAGCAGG
>CAUYRT010102284.1:0-42269 GCA_963574885.1 Lepilemur ruficaudatus
TTCAGATATTTGAAACAACTGTTCACATCTCCCTGTCTTCTTGTCACACCCTGAGTATTGCTGCCTTCCAGACCTTCACCTGCTTGCCCACCTGTTCCATTATGAATTCAATTATTGATGTTCCTCTTAAAGGTGCCCCCCAAGGGTACAACCCAGTGCCCCTGGTGTGCTCAGAGAACAGGAGCACTTACTTTTTATTTTTCTTTTTGGTACTATTGGCTTCTATTTTTCTATATCACTCTGTTGGTTTCACTTTCAGCTGGTAGTCAACAAAAACAACCCTTAAGTAATTTTTCAAATGAATTGAATTTAAGCTAGGCCTCCTAGCATGGTTTTGTAAGCTGTGAAATACTCTATGTACATACAAAATGTTGTAGTTGTTATTATCAGATGGTTGTCATCCTGCAGTTAACTCTTTGAACCCAAGAGTGGCTGTCCCTTGTTCCTATTATATCTCCCCTCTTCAGTTTGACCTGCAGCTCTATTTTTCATCGTCTTGTACAATCTCAGCTAGGTCATGCAGCCTCCCCAGCCTCGTCAAGCTGCCACGTTTGAAAAGCACATCTCTTATCACTCCATCTCCCTGGGTGACTCTGAGTAGGGTTTTCCAACCAGCCGGGAATTGCCTGACTGTGTTGTCACTCAGCCCACACTTTTCCATTTCATCACTCAGAGTATTGGGAAACTTCATCCAAGGCTTTGCTGAGTTCTGGGTATCCTGGCGCTACAGCGTTTTCTTATGTACCCACCTAAGAGCCTTTCAGAGGGACGTGGGTGACGTTAGCTGGGCATGCCTTGGCACCATTGGATCCCTACTTCCTCGTCTACGATGGCAAAAACTCTTTGTCAGAATCTTTTTAAGATCTTGTTATACGGTTGTTTCACCTTTGCAGCAGTCTCTCTGTAGAGCATGCCAAAGAAAAATTCAAAAGGAGACTCCAGTGTGTAACAATGTGCATTTATGTAGCGTTTTTCATCTTAATACTCCCCTTAGAACCCATTCCCCAAGAGGCCAAGGTACAAGCTTTGAGTTTTCGTGGAAATTTGCCCGAAGAATGGGCCACTTCGGTCAAGCTGGGAAGCGTCTCTGTGCTGCTGAATTTGTGACTAAATGGAGGAGGGAGGGGAAGGGGAAGAGGATATGATCCCAAAGCATGTTTACAAGAGAAACAACAAAATACCCAATTCTCACTTCCTCCCTCCTCCCTGAGGAATGGAGTTGATTTCACACCGAGTTCCTGTGCAGATGTTGGATTGTTCCTTGCTCTTTTTGGCAGTCCTGGGCATAGGATGGGTAATGCTCCTTGCTGGTGCAAGTGATAGTTTACATGGATTAGGGAATTTCCGGAAGGCCGACTTCCTCTTTTGAAATAACACTTACTGATGTTTTTCTGATTATAACGGGAATATATCCTCCTTTGTAGGAAATGTGGAAATTAGAGAAAAGTGTACAAAAAGAAAATGAATACCGGCTGCAGCCTCCCTGTCCAGAGATACAGCCACAAGGGCGCAGTTCACCTGCACACGTGCACACGCTTGTGCGTGTGTCACCAACTGAGCGGAGGCAGTGACCACACTGTGACTCCGTGTTCCCTTCCCATGTCCCTCTGTACCTGCCCACGGGTGGTTCCTCCCCCAGCCTCTCAGCAGGCAGCATGACCTCGCCAGAAATCTTTGGGTGATACAGTTTTGCTGTCACTGTAATTCACCCAGCAGTATCAGTCTGGTGCTTAGAGTGTCCAGTCCCAGATGATAACACTCCAAACTCAGTTCAAAATGGAGTTGTTCCCCATCTGCTCCAGCTGGGTATCTTGCCACAGGGAACTAGGTGAAGGGGCTTCTTCATGCGTTGTCCTCCTCCTCCAGCTCACCAGGTGTGCTTTGTCCCCTCTGGGAGGGAGGGAAGGAGATAAGAGGGGCTGGAAAGTTCTTACTTCATGGCTGCATGCTTTGGGGAGCAGGTGGACTCCTTGTCCCCCGGGCCCGCTGATGGGCTTTTCAGAGCTCCCCTTGGAAGTGTCCCAGTGCACATCCCGTGGCTTGGGGAAGGACTCTTTCCTGGTTGTCACTTGCTGCCTGTCCAGCAGTCCCCTTCCCAAGGCTGCCAAGGCCTGACTGCCCATCTAGGGCCTGGCTGGGCAGCATCTGGGCTTTCCCACATGCCAGCTCTGTCTCACACATGGCCAGCTTCAGGCCATGGAAAGGACTCAGCCATTCTTGGTGTGCCGGCTGAACCCAGAACAGCAGCCATGGCCAGCCCTGCACTCACTGCTCACACGGAGTCCTAGGCCATCGCCAGACACTAGCTGCAGGGGCCTCACCATAAGCTCTTCAAGTGACTCAAGAATCCCCTTCTGTAAGGCCTAAGGTGACTGTCCCACATCCCTTCTGCATGTTCTTCACGGGGAAAAGAGGAGTCTTGCAGTAAGAATGCCCCTTAGGCTTTCTCCTCTCTCTCCCTCCTTGTGGGTGATTAGAGTTGAGGGCTTTTAGAGAGTTTCATAACCAAATTTTAGCCAAATGACTGAGGATACAAGTCCCCTAGGGTGTGTGACTCACAATTCACTTTGCTACCTGTTGTCTGTTGTCTTCATGCCCCATCTGGTTGTATAGATACTGTGTAGATAGATGGATTGACAGATCCATGAATGGATGGACGATGGACAGACAGATAATAAATAGATATGACAGAAGGAACCCTCTGAAGACTTTCTCCTTCCCAGTTTGATTATTGCCTCCTCTTTGGACCTTGGGTACTACATGATCTCTTATTGTGTCCCTATCTCCTGGTCACACCTCTTATAAGGACTTCTTTTGTTAAACCTTTCTTCAGTTATTTTCATTTGAGTGTGCCATGCTTCCTGTCAAGAACCTAACTACAAAGATAGGTGGATTGGTAGATAGATTAGATATAGATGGATAGGTAGGTAGATAAATAGAGATAGGTAGGTGAGTAGATAGCCAGCATGTAATATAGTATAATTTTTTATGTCATCAAGCCCAGAATCAGACTTCTTAGGTTGTAACCCTGGGCAAGTTAGCCATATTGTATCTCGACTTCATTATATGCAAAATGAAGATATTAGTAATAGTAATATTAATTATAGCACTTACTTCAGGAGGTTCTTTTAAGGAATGAATGAGAAAACACAGAGAGAATAAAACAGTCCTGGCACATGGGAAGCACTCAAGAAATATTAACTGTTATCATTATTTTTGCCTCAAATATCATAAACATTTCACATTAAAATATTTTCAAATGCATGGTGTAGAATGGCTGTAAAACATTTTTTGGATGTATCATAATTTATTTAACCATATCCTTTATTGGAAATATAGGTCGTTTATGATTTTCCTCTGCTTTAAGCCACACAAATCCCCATCTGTATCTGGTATTTCCCTAGGATAGGTTCTCAAATGTGGCCTGCCAAATTGCTTTCCACAACCAACTATAAACAACTGTAGCCAGTTCACACTGATAATTCACGATATTTTTACCTGAATCCATAATATTCCTAACCTAGACAACTTGTTGGGTAAACACTATAGTTAGCTGCCTCTATTTGCATTTATTGGATTATTGAGGAAGTTAAGCCCTTTTGCATGTGCTTTGGTCATGTGTATCTTGTGTGTGTGTGTCACCAGACCATTTTCTATCGGGGTGTCAGTGTTTTTCCTGTGGATTTGTGTATATTAAGGATATGCTTTTTTAACTTAATTATATTTTCTGCAAATAATTACCCCAGTTTTTTGTTTGTTTTTTTTTTCATTTTAACTGTGATGTGCCTGCTCTGTCTATTAAAATGAAATCATAGGATAGCCCGGGCTTGGGAGAACTCAGTAATACCAAATGTGCAGATTATTATGTCACCAGACAACCAGGCAGTTTACTTCCACTTCTTCCTCTAAAAACACCAGATTATCCCCAAGGGTCCACATCTGAGCCTACTGTATATATTCTAATAATTCCCTTAGGTACCTACTATTTGCGTCTTGATTTTATTTTACAACTAGGCATATAGGAAGGCTTTAAGTGACTTTCTTAAGTCAGAGGAGGTGAAATTGTCAGACTCGCGCGTCAACAATAGGAATTTCTGGCTTCTGATTCTGGCTTTAAACTTGGCTGACTTTTATCTTTTGTCATTTGTTTTTCTCCTGTGCATTTTGGTTCTCCTTCCCTGCAAGACCCTCATACTTGGGCTCATGACTGTGGTGTCTGTGTCACACTTGCCTTCCCTGCTCTCATCCTGCCTCCTTCACACCCAGGCCCGTGTGGGTTTCCTGTGGAGAGAGGTAGGACAGAGAGCCAGACAAGAGGAGAAACCTTTCCTGTTTCTGTGAAACCCTGCTGCTTTGGAGCTAATAAAAAAGGAAAGAGGGATGCGCCATGAAACCAAGCAGAAGCGGGGCCGAATGATTACAGAGGGGATACAGAAAAAGAGCAGAATCTTTACTTGACAGCTCCGAAGATCATGGCTTCCCTGCTCTGTATTTTGTAATTTGCTCACAAACCAGGATGTCCACTCTCAATAGGCACGCACCTGGATGCCATGCACACACGAACCTCTTCTGACTGGGAAACTGGAACAGATTTCTGTCCATCCTGACTGTGGTATCAGTGTCCTCTGACTAAGTGTACATGGACCAAGATAACCGGGAAACAAGAAGCTGAATCAGAAGTAGCTGTGTTATTCGAGAATTTCACAGCGTTCACTAACAAAACCTTGAAAGTGAGAACAGCAGATAAAGAAATGAATAACAAAAAGTGGAAATGACTATCCCATTAGAAAAAGAGGAAAACAGTAAAATCACACAGCATTCTCACAGGATGGACTATGATGTAATTATTAATAATCCCTGTTTCCAGAGAATGTTGAGAGGAGAAAGTAGAATGCAAAACTGCAGATATGCTAATTGTGCAATGCCAGGCGTTTAATATGTGAGCCTAGAGAACATACATGCATATGGAGGCTTTGAGAAAAAGGCTGGAAGGAATGACACTGAGGTTTAAAAGGCAGTTTTCTCTGAGTGGTATGTTTTCTTTTTCAGGCTTGTCTGATTTTTTTTCCAACTTTCATTTACATTTATTTTCTTTATTTAGAAAACAGGAAATACAACTTAAACATTGTAAGAGAAAAAATTGGAAGTTTGTTTCTAAATTTTTGAATTGCAGCTTAAAAATCTGCTTATTCTTCTAGCTAGTGCGCTTGGTTTTTCCTGATCTTGGTACCCGGAGGCTGGGCACAAGAGGAAGTGCCAGGTAGGTTTATAATCTTTGTTTTATCTTAAATGTTAAAAAAACCCAGGATTTTGAAAATCACAAAATGAAAAATAAAAAAAACTGTAAATAACAACTCTTACCAAAGAGTGCCCATAATCCAAATTAAATCCAGCGCCTGAAATCATTCAAGAGATGCTAGAACCAAATACTGGTCTTTATTTTATTAGGAATTTTGTTAAAATACAAAAGTCACTGTGTGTGTGTATATATGTATGTATATATATATATGTATAGATGTGTCTATATATATTTGTTCAAAACTTTAAATATCTGGACATGTAAATGTCTCATTATTGAAATATTTAGATAATTACACTCAATAATGGAATTGTTTTACTGCTTTGTGAACTAAAATTTCTAAGTATTCATCTAATTAGCATATCTGAATTATTTTCAGGAGGCTAGGTCCCAAGCTTATATTTTTAATGCAAAAGGAAATTCCAGCATTATCAGATGCATCATGTCATAATTGTCACTCAGTTATTACTATTATTTATTATTTGTTTTAAACTGAGACAGGAAATCAGTGAGAAGGGATAGAGCCAAATGAGGAAAGGGGGCTGCCACTCATGAAGGAAAGGGAGATGGGAAGAGTTTGCCAAACCTAATATTGGGCAATAATTAACGTGGAAAATTTTTGTTTTGCTCTGAGACTGGGCAAGCTGCTATAGTCTCCTGGGCTCGGCAGAGGAAGGTGTGGGCTGCAGGGAAGGAGCCTGCCTTCTTTACCGGGTTTCTGAGAACCTGAGTCCATTTCCCAGGAGAAGGAACCTTAGTGTCACTCCACATCACCTTAGAAAGGTTAATGGCAGGGACATAGGAGGCTTTCCCTGTTTCATGTCTCTAAGATTAGAATGTCAGGAAAGCAGAGTAGAACATCCGCGAGCACATTTCAAGGCTGATATGTATGAAATAGTATGAAGTTGCTTGTCTACCTAACAGAGCTTGGTTGAGCTGAAGGACTGGCTTTTCGAAATGGAGTCAATGATACAACCAGGAGAACCCCAAGTCTTCATTAGCTAACCTCCTCTGTGCCTCCATAAAGCATGCCAGCAGTTTGACATAATTTTAAAGACAACCTTTATTTTTCAGGTATCATTATGATGGAATCTGCATCAAGAAAAGTTCTTTCTTCTATGCCCAGTATTGCTACCTTCTAGGTGAAAAAAGGTATCACAGGTTAGTATCTATCGTTTGGGTATTTTGGTCTCAGGTCACAAGCCTGGTTAATACTTGAATCATTCATATTTTGGTTGTATGTAACTGACTGGTTGTTCTGCCTTGAAGTCTTCCTTAAGGATGGAAACCCACACATCACATCAACACACCTTTGACCAGCAACACCTTTGTCAGCCTCTGGCAACATCACTGGCCAGAGAAATCCATTTCTGGTTCAGTTCTTGGATACTTTTCATTTTGAGTATCATCCCAATTGCCAGAGCCATTTTTCAACAAGTGAGTCTTTATTTTTTTCAACCTTTAAGCAAAATTTGACACAATTGACACATTCAGAGAGAGACGCGAGTATAGCTGAAATTATGATTTACATTGGGGAGAAATAGGCAACATGGCTGGAAATTGGCACTTCTTTCTTGAAACTTCCTTTAGCCTTCAGGACTCTGTGTCAATCCCCCTGCCGACCCCGACCCCCACCACACTCCTGCTCTGTCTCCTCATCTCTCCCCTCCCCATTCAGTGCAGGCCTTTCCCAAGATCTGACCTTGATAACCACCATTCCTCTCCCGGCTGTTTGGCCCCAAGACACGTCATCCTTTTCCACCTCTCACCTGTCACCTCCTGTAGGTAGACGGCTCCTAAGTTGCTGCCACTTGTCCTGCCCCCGCCCCTGCAGGCATTCCTCTCTGGATGTCTATCGGACATTTCCGTCTAGATGGGCCCACGGGTGCCTCACACTCAATATGTGGAAATCTAAACTTATAATTTTCCTCCAAATTACCTCTGCCCCTTGACTTCCTTATTTTGATCTATGATATCAACAGGCAGAATCTGTACAAAGTGTCACCCCCAAACCATCCCTCCCCCCCTTGGGTCACAAAGCCCTGTTAATATTTCCTTTTCAATTCTCCTGACTCACTCTTTTTGGCACCGATATTTCTTTAAGCCCTTGTCATCTTACACTGAAATTATTTCCAGAGATCCCATATGGCCTCCTCTCCTCCCTTTCCCACTGTAACCACAGCCACCAGACTAATCTCCCTACAATTCTGGATTTGCTTTGTCTCTGTCTTTCTCAGAGACACTGGGGTGTCTGCCCCTCACCTCCTGCATAGAGACCACCACCCCCGATGGGTGTTAGCAGCCCAGTTCCTTCCTGCTCCACTTTCCAGCCACGTTGCCTATTTTTCCCAATACAAACCATAATTTCAGCCATACTCGCTTTGCTCTGAATGTCAAACATGGTTCTGCCTTTGCTCCCGCCATGCTATCCTTCCATGGTGCCATTCCTTCCTGTCTCTGTCTAATAGGACCATCCTGAATCCCATCGTTCCCTCTGGGTGTACCTAAGGGACCACCCACTCAGCAGGACCATCCCCAATAATGGCAGCTTTAGGAAAGGCTCCTTCCTGTACTTTTTCACGTGCTCACTGCCCAGCTACAAAACCAGCACTTCGGCTTACTTCACAGACTATTCGCTGAGTCTTCGTTTGGCATAAATAGATGACATATGTCCAGGTAGCCAAGGACAATTTCAGTTTCACTTTGTAGCCCAATATATCTATTAACAGTGCCCCTTTCATCCTCAAAAATGTTCTAGTTTAAACAACAAATTATAACAAACAGTATGGTCACCCTTTGTATAAAGCACCCTGTGTGTAAGGTGCCTGCTGAGGTGGAGAGATGAGAAGCCTCCCATATGAGTAAGACATAGACCCTTCTCTCTGATAGCTTAACAGGGGAGCAAAGACGGTACATTTAGCTTGATACCAAGTGTAATGTGATGGGTGTCAGAAATGTATAAAAGGTCCCATGAGAACTCAAAGATGGTGAGCTCACATTTTGGTCAGGGGATCACAAAAGGTCTATGAGGGAGCTGGGCTAGCTGAACCTTGAAGGACAGATTAGAACTTTGACAGGTGGTATAGGGAGGCAGGAGAGCAGATGACCTCCAGGCTTACGGAGGAAGGTGAGCGAAGATGAAGGGTTGTGAAGGCAAGAGGGAGTGTGAAGGCATGAGCTGCCTTCTGTGTGGGAGTGTGCAGAGCTTTAGTAGAAGGTGAATCTGGAAGACGATTTCAGAGGGCCTTGACTGCCAGGCTTGGCAGTAGGGGTTGTCTGTGAGTCCATCGGAGGCTTCCTATGAGAAGTAGGGTGGAAGAGGGTGGAATCATCATCACTGAAACCTCCACAAGGGCAGAAACCCTGGAGCTTTGCTTGTTTCTGTCCTGCTGTGGTATGAATGTTGGTGTCCCTCCAAAATTCATGTTGAATTTAAAAGTTCAACAACACAGCGTCCATCCCTTCTGCCCTTTTGCCCTTTTGTCCTTCTGCCTTCTGCCACATGAGGGCGCAGCCACAAGGCACCGTCTTAGAAGCAGACAGCAAAAACTGGAGGTCGTCATATTAAGTGAAATAAGCCAGGCACCTAAAGACAAATATTGCTCGTTCTATTCCGTTGATCTGATGGAGGTAGAGAGTAGAATGGTGGCTACCAGAGTCTAGGAAGTGGGGTGGGGGCATGACAGGTTGGTTAATGGACACAAACACACAGTAAGAGGGAAGGAATAAGTTCCAGTGTTTGACAGCACAGTAGGGTGATTATAGTTAACAATGTATTATTGTGTATTTCAAAATGGCTAGAATATTTGAAATGCTCCCAGCATAAAGAAATGATAAATGTTCAAGGTGATGGCTATCCTAAATACCCTGCTTTGATCATTGTACATTGTATGCATGTATCAAAAGTCACATGGACCCTATATATATGTACAATTATGTTAAAAAAAAAAAAGCAGAGAATGAGCCTTCACCAGACACTGACTCTGTGGCACCAATGATCTTGTACTTTTCAGCCTCCAGAACTATGAGAAATGAATTTCTTTACTTTATAAATGACCCGGTCTAAAGTGTTTGTTGTAGCTGCAGGAACAGACTAAGACATATCCTCAGTCGTAGTGGGCGCTGAAATAGCTGTTGAAGAACTGAGAACTCGGAATCGGGGCTTAAGAAGACTGGAGTCAGGAGGAGCAGGCAATGGGCCTCGTTCAGGTGCACCTGACCCCGCCACAAGGCAGGGCTGAAAGATCTCAGCGCCAGGACCTTCGGGATCCGGCGGTTGGTTGAGTCAGTGTCAGTGGAAGGGAACAGAGATGACTCAGCCAAGCCTGTCCCACCAAAACCTCAAACTCAACCTCAAATAAAGTCATTATGCTCTGCCTCAGACCAGCTCTTCCTCTTCAATCTCTTATTCATCCCTTAGTCACAAAGATGGAAAAGTTACATCAGCAGAAAGGGAGAAGCTGGGGAAGGGGAGAGCTGTGATGAGAGGCTTATTCCGGTTACCGTTAGGCCTTCCCCGGGGCAGATGTCGTCTCTCACTTGCACACTGCTGAGGCTGGGCCTGGATCCTGGACTTGTTTGCCCCGTGCCCCAGCAGTCAGCCTGCTGACAGAGCACGTAGAGCCCTGCACACTCCAGGAAGACAGCTCACCGGGCAGACACTCAGCACTCGGGAGGACTCTGCATTTGTTTCAGACGTCACAGAAAGAGGGGTTAGGAGTGGTCCTTGTGGGGGAAGAGAAATAGGCTTTATCATCAGCGAGGAAGAGGAGGACTCCCAGGGGACAAAGATAAAGGCAAGGGTGACATTGGCTAGTTCATAAGTCCAGCAGCAGTCATTTTTCATGTACTCGGTGCTCAATAAATATTTAATAATTGATAAACTTTAAAGTCTTGGCCAACTAAGAGATTTTCTTCAAAGCATTAGATTTAAGGGTAACTTCCTAACCAATGCCACATTTCAAGGCTTACTAAGTATGTATTTCAGGAGGCAGAAATATAATAAATGTTACAATGTTAATAATCAATGAACCATACTGATGAAAATGTCATCTATTTTGTTATATCTTTTATGTAAGGACCTGTGTGACAAACTTCTCTTAAAATTTAGGTCTCAAAATAAAAATGTTTACCTCTCCGGTTTTCAGGTAACAAAAACTCTATAACTTATCCTGCATTTATTTATTTGTTTACTCAACAAATACGTGAGTTCCTACAATAAGTCAGGCCTGTCCTAGTTGCTAGTGATACAGCAGTGAACAAGACAAACAAAGCCTCTCCTCTTATTGAGCTTTAGTCAAGGAGAAAGAATTAAAAAGGAACAATAGGAGACGTGACCTGAAGACAATATAGTGGAGTCATGGGAGGGCCTCCCTGAGACAATGCCGTTTGAACAAGTGGCAGTAAAGGAGCCAGCCAAGTGAAGATCTGGGACAAGCAAGCATTCCAGGTAGAGAAAAGAGCAAGTGCAAAGGTCCTGAGGCAGAGATGAGCTTAAAGAACAGGAGAGAGTCTGAGGGTGGACTTTGGTGGATGAATAGGAGAGTGGGAGAGAACAACCCAAATAAGGAGATGAGGGAGAGGACACAGAGACTAATAGGAGGCTTTTGCAGAAGTCCTAGAAGAAATGATCCATTGAATCTAATTACTGAAATCATTTTATTTCTCCCAGAAAGGCAGCATAACACTGTGCAATACTACATGTGGATAAGAGCAGAGACTCTGGAACAGACTACCTCACTCTAACACTAGTCAGCTGTGTGATCTTGGGCAAGCCACTCAACCCCTCTGTGTCTCAGTTTCCTCATCTATTAAATAAGGGTAATAACAGTATCTATTTTATGGAGCTGTTGTGAAGATTAAATTAATTAATACAAGGAAAATGCTGAGAACAGCATCTGGCACATAGTAAACATTCAGTAAGGCTCTTAAGCGTATTCTTTTAGGCTTTGATATATTTATTTTATCATGCCTGCATGATTTTTTCATGATACTTATGTATGATTTTTACACCAGTTATTGTATTTTTCGGTTCTATAATTTCCACTCAGTTCTTTTGTATGACTTCTGTTTCTTTGCTGACGTTTTCTATCTTTTCATTTGTTTCAAGAGAATTCATAATTACTTGTTGGAGCATCTTTATAATGATTGCTTGAAAATCCTTGCCAGATAATTCCAGCATCTGGTTCCCCTCAGTACTGACATCAGTTGATTGTCTTTTCTCATGCAAATTGTGGGTTACCTGGCTTTTGGGATTATGGCGAGGTTCTACTGTATCCTGGGCATTTTTATTGTGATATTAGTAGACTCTTGATCCTATATAAATCTTCTATTTTATTAATAGATAGAAGGCAGTCACCCTGTTTAGGTTTAGCGCGTAGATTCTGGCCTACTTTTGTGGGCTGTAATTCCCATGATGGCTTAGTTTTCTGAGCAATTCCAGTCTGCTCCACCTTCTAGCACTGCTGGGATTTCTGATTAATCCCTACCAGTGCCACCTTCGGGGGCTAAGCCCACTTCCCTGGGCCACCTTCTGCAGGGAGTGAGAAGAGCCAGAGTGGCTGGGCCTGGATCTCTTTATGTCCCTTGGCATAGAGAGGGAGACACCAGGTTCTGCTGATAATGCCACATGGGTAGCACAACCTGCCCTTTCAGTGCTCCAAGTGTGGAATGAGTATTGAATTGGCCTGGGGCTTCACTACTATCCCTCTGTCCATGCAGATCAACCTGCCAGTGCCCTGTGTATATGGGAGGAGCGTGTCAGCCCACCAAGGACTTCAAAGCTGCTGCTGTGGGCAGATCATGTCACCAGCCCATGCCCCAGTTGTGGAGTGAGGGTTGCAGTCCCCCACTGGGTCTCTGTTGGGCTTCCCTTCCCTTCCCTAGTCCTTTGGACAGAGAGTGCAGACTTTTCTTGGGATTTATGTCTATGCCTGTTGACCATACTGGCTTGCAGGTTCCTCCAGTGCCCAGTCCAGGAGTATATGGAAAATAAAATGAAAACCCAGGGAACTGGGTCACTTCTCTACTCCTACCTAATCTACCTTTGTCGTTCTAGCTTTCAGGGCTCTTCTGTCACTGTCTGTTGAATAATTTCCAAATATTTAGTTATGTTGGAGGCAGGAGGAAGGAAAAGTGAATCTACACCATCTTGTTCCCTGTACGTGATTTTTAATACAAGCTACCACAGATAGTCTGCGAAAGCAAACCATATACACATTATAAACCAATGTTACCAGTGAGTAGACAGCTTAATTATTTGATTGTGCCGAATATATTAAAATATGATGAGTTAAAATATGATAGTGGGGACTCCTGGTTGGGACAAGATTCGTAGACCCATTTCTCCCTGCCCCTCCACAGCCCTGGAGATAATGCGAGAAGCAACCAAAAGAAAACTCTGAAAGGTGATAAGAAGAAAGTGAGCGGGTTTGGGCCCCCAGGACTGTACAGCCAGCACCATAGCAGGCCATCTTCCATCTCCCCTGCACTCCTATGCCCAGACCCAATGTTTTGCAACCCCAGCCTAGCAAGAGAAGGCAGCCCAGGTAGACTCATTTTTCCTTGAGTTCCTTTAACAATATCAGGTGGGGTTGTGGGGGCTGCCAGTAGGGAATTCACCAAAAATAAACAACCACGGAAAACACTCTCCTTCCTTCTTGGCTCTGAGACACCTCTTTTCCACTAAGAGATACTGAAGAGTGTGAGCTGATCCATTAAGAGAGACCCAGCTATAGGAAGCCTCTTGGTTCAGGAAGGCTCTTTGTCCCACAGTCCAATTCTCCTCCCCCACCCAGGGGTAGCTGGGGAGTGTCAGCAGGACTGCTTCCTCCACAGAGAGACATCCAGAAGTCCAGCCTGGGGAAGCCCTTCCGCCCACCCAGGCAGCACTGGTGGGGACCAGGGGTCAAATAAACCAAGCAAGCTGACACAATACCACAAAGACTCTGAAAATTAAGCTTTTAAAAGCTAATGACAAAGAAAAACCTTAGAATCAGCCAAAGACATGGCACATTACACATTACCTATAACAGTGATTCAGATGACAACACATTTCTCCTTGAATATACCTAGAAGGCCAGAAGGAAGTGGCACAACAGGTTTCAAGGGCTGAGAGAAAAGAATTGTCAACCACGAATTCTACATCCAACAAGATTATCCTCCAGGAAGGAAGAGGATACAAAGACATTCTCAGACAAAGGAAAACTAAAAGAATTTGCTACTAGCTGACTTATTCTTAGAGATCGGCTAAAGGAAGTTTTCCAAAGAGAAAGAAAATGGTAACAGAAGGAATTTGGGAACATCCAGAAAGAGAAAGCAATGAAAGAGCAGAAATCTAGCTACATGCAATACACTGTTGTTCCACGGTGAGATGATCTGTGCAAACCTACCTCCAAAGTCTGAGGAAAGTGAGAGACCAAAGAAGGAGGCTGACAAATCCATTTTCTCATAAGGAAATATTTAATAGAGACTTAAGAACAGGAGCCATATCTCAGGTAGCAGCAAGACAAGATTGTGGATCCCTCTGATATAACCTCCCAGACCCAGGGCTTATATACCACAGGGAAGGAATATGTAGGACAATTAAAGTTGACTCCTCAGTGAAAGGCAAGAATGCTATGTGAATCTGCCTAAGGGCAGAATTTATAGTCAAGGTCGTTTTGACCTTAAGGCAGGATTTATGGTAACAGTAAATAAAGTAGAAATCTTAGAGGCATTCCCAGAACAGAGGTTAATCAGAAGTCAACATGGTGGATTAACATCCGAGATGGAGTTGCTGTAGCCTCTGTGACTGTCCTTTGCCTCATGAGTTTTATGAATCATATTTGATGACTAGAACAAAATTATGCCTCTATCTGATACTCAAGACAATTGATATTTAAAAGTGGGGAAGATAAAGAGGCCTAAAGGGAAAAGATATTTCCACACTTCACTCAAAGTGGTAAAACACTGATAACAGACTGTGATAAGTCACTTATGTATATTGTAATACTCATGCAGCCACTACAAGAACTATACAAAGAGAGATACTCAACAACACTATAATTAAATCAAGATGAAATCCTAAAAGGTGTTTTAAGTAACTCTCAGAAAGGCAAGAAAAAAGAAACAGAGGAATTAGAACCAAAGGAAACAGATAGAACACAAGTGATAAAATGGCAGGCTTAAGTGCTTACATAGCAATGATTACCTTAAATATAAATTACATACACCAATCAGAAGATAAGATTGGCAGAGTAGATATCAAAAAAGAAAAAAATGACCTGACTATGTACTATTGGCTAGAAACTCACTTCAAATTCATCGGCATGGGCAGGTTGAAAGTGAAAGAATGGAAAAGATGTAACATGCAAACATTGATCCACAGAAAGCAGGAGTGGCTGTGTTCATGCCTAATAAAGCAGATTCAGAGCAAAGGAAATTGCTAGGGACAAAAAGGGACTGTCTTTGTTTTCTGTTGCTTATAACAGAATATCTGAAGCTAGGTAATTTATAAATAAAAGAAATTTGTTTCTTACAGTTGAGAAAGGCTGAGAAGTCAAGGGGCCACATCTGGTGAGGGTCTGCTTGCTGTTGGGAACCCTCTGCGGAGTCCCAAGGCATCACGTGGAGAGGGGCCAGGCGTGCTAGCTCAGGTCTCTTCTTACTCTTACAAGGACTCCAGTTTCTCTCCCATGATCACCCTTTAATCCATTAACCCATTAATCCATTAATCCATGCATGGATTAATCTATTCTTAAGGGTAGGGCCCTCATAACCTAATCACCTCTTAAAGGCCCCACCTTCTCAATACTGCCACATTAGGGATTAAGCTGCTCTTTCTTTTTCCTAAATAATGCTGTAACCCTACTGCGATGAGTTGAGGTTATTCTAGCAAATCTCACTGCTACCACCCCTGCACTGGGATTCTCTAAAACCACCTCCACTTTCAGAGATCCAGTAGAAGGACTCATGGTACTTAGCATATAATTGTACTCACGCCTAAGATTTATAACAGTGACATAGTAAAGGTACCCAGAATCATAAGGGAAACAGAGGCAGAGTCTGGTGGAAGCCATGTGAGACTTTTCTTGTGTTCTCTCCGTCTCATTAGGGGTCACACAAAGCGCACTCCTTCCCCAGCAATGAAAATGCAGCAACATGCATGCAAGATTTCTGCCCAGGGGAGCCCATTAAAGCACCCAAAGTTTTTATCAGGAGCTGGTCACATAAGCACCCTCTGCCTAACACATGCCAAAATTACAGACTCTCAAAAGGAAAGCAGGTGTTCAGCATAAACCATATTGTTTGTACAAACAGTTTAGGCACAGTGAACCATTCTTATCAGTTAACTGTTGACTGGGAACACTCTGAGAGCCAAGTTCCCAGACCCCAGACAAGGACCAAACTTGGCAGCAGGGCTTTCTAGGGATAAGTGTCTCAGGCCTGTGGTGTTATCTCTTTTCTGCACAGTTGCATAACTCTGTGAATATACTAAGAAAACATTGAATTACACCCTTTAAATGGGTAAATTTTATGGTATACGAATTATATCTCAATGAGGTTGTTAAAAAAAAAAAAATCCAAGCAAGATTTTTTTGTAGACTTAGACGAGCTTATTCTAAAAGTTACATGGAAAAGGAAATAACTCAAACAATCCTGACAAAAAGGAACAAAATGGGAGGAGAAACATTCTACCTTATATTAAGGCTCACCGTGTAGCTATTAGTGTGGTATTGGTGGAGGCATAGACACATAGATTATTGGAACAAAGTGGAGAATACAGAAATAGATCTAAAATATGCTCAACTGATTTTTAACAAAGGTACAAAATTAATTCAATGGAAGGAGAGAGGGTGGCTTTTCAACAAATGGTGCTAGAGCAATGGAACAAACACATGCAAAAAGAATGAACCTCAACCTAAACTTTACGATTTGTATGAAAATTAACTCAACATGGATCATAGACTTACATTTGAAACATAACAATATTAAAATTTTTAAAAATAGGCTAAAATCACTGGGACCTCGGCAAAAAGTTCTTGACTTCACACCAGAAATATGATCCATAAAAGGAAACACTAATTAAATTGGACCTCATCAAAATCAAAACTTCTGCTCTTGGCAAGCCTCTGTGAAGAAGATGGAAAAGCAAGCTACAGATTGGAAGAAAATATTTGCAAACCACATAGCCAACAAGGATTAGTATCTAGAATATAAAAAGAATGCTCAAAACTCAACAGTAAAAAGACAAACAATCCAATTGGAAAATAGGCAAAAAAACATACACATCTCACTGAAGAGAACATACAGATGGCAAATAAGCACATGGAAGGATGTTCAGCATCATTAGTCATTATAAAAATACAAATTAAAACCACGATGAGTTATAACTACACACCTATCAGATTGACTAAAATAAAAGACAGTGACAACACCAAATGCTGACGAAGATGCAGAGAAACCAGATCACTCACGTTGCTGGTGGGAAGGCAAGTGGTCCAGCCACTCTGGAAAACAGTTTGGTAGTTTCTTATAAAACTAAACCTACAATCACCGTCCAAACCAACAATTACAGTCTTGGGCATTTATTCCAGAGATGAAAACTTATGTCCACACAAAAACCTGCAAATGGATGTTCATAGCAACTTCATTCACAATAGCCAAAAACCAGAATCAGCCCAGATGCCCTTCAGCAGGTGATCGTGTGGTCCATCCCTGCCATGGTTTACTACTCAGCAATAAAGAGGGACAGACTGTTGACACACATGACAACGTGGATGAATTTTGCTAAGTAAAAAGACTCCAATCCCAAAAGGTTATATACCATGTGAGTCCACTTATAAAACATTTTGAAATGACAACATTTTTGAAATGGAAGGTGGATTAGAGGTTGCCAGAGATTAGGGACATGGGGATGGGAGGAGCAAGAGGTGTGTGGTTAGGAAAGGGCAACTCCAGGGGTCTTTGTGGCGATGGAGCCGTTCAATACCTTGTCTGGGGTGGTGCATACCAGAACCTGCACGGGTGATGAAATTCTATAGAACTAAATACACACACACACACACACACACACACACACACACACAATACCAAGTTTAAGTAAAACCTGGGAAATTTGAGTAAGATTGACGGCTTGTGACAATGTCAATTTCCAGCTCGTGATATTATACTACAGTTTTTGCAAAATATTACCACTGGGGGAGAATGGGCAGAGTGTAAAAGGGATCTCTCCAAATTATTTCTTACAACTGCATGTAAATCTACAATTACCTTCATAAAAATTTCAGCGAAATATAATAAATCAAGCAGAATCCTATAATCCAGAAAAGGCTGTTGTGGCAGGTCCATTGAAGTGTCCCACTGCCCATGCCCCAGGGTGGTCCGAGGTCTCAGTGTTTTTTTCCACTCACACCCATGCCTTCTTCTCACAGCTGGGAGTGCAGTTCTTCCCTTCAAAGCACTCTTCTGGCATTGTCATCCTCACGAAAGTTGACGCGACAGCACAGTTGCTTTTCCCCTGGAGACGCAAGCATTGAAAGCAGCATCGTCTGTCTTGAACAGCAAGGCCCCTTAGTGCAGGGAGGCCTGTCGCCAGAGGAGGAGGAGGGCAGGCGGTGGGGGGGGGGCACCTGGAAGTCATCAGCCCCAGCGGTGAGCAGCTGTGTCTGCTCCGGGCACATTCTCACAAATGGCTTTTAAGAGCATGATCTCTTTTGTGTTTAAAACCCAAAGGGGAGGCCCCCAGCAGACCTACAGGTGAGCATTGTAGTCTCCCCAAAGTTGCGTGCCTTGGTGAAGCAGGCCTTTATGTGTGCTGCCATCCAGGACTAACTTACAAAAAATCTTCTACTGATATTTGCCTGAGGGAGGAATAGGAATTTGATTTTGGTGGGGGTGGGGGTGGCTAAAAAGAGTGTGCCTTGCTAAGACCATCTTAGAGTGGACTGTACAAGCCTCCAAAAGCAACCCTCTGAGTCACTGAGCTGTGCCAGGCTGCTAAGGCGTTTTTTTTTTTTTCTTTCTGGACCTTGTGTTAAGGAAAGAAATGGAAATGCCAATAAACATCATCATAGAGAGATTTGAACCAGGGCTGGTAGCAAAGGTACCAAGTCTTTGGGGGACTTGACTTCTCTTACAAACTCCAGGCACTCTAAAAAAGTATGTAACCTCATTAAAATAAATCTAGTCTCAAGATAAGCCCCATCTTCTCCCTGTGCTTCCATATCGCCCCTTGTAAGCCCGATCAGTTTAGAAATTCTGATGCCCTGGTCCCTGAAGCCACCCATCCCACCTCCACCCGACCCCGGGCAGAAGCAGCAGGGGGTCTCGAACCCAGTGGGGACCAGGGCACGGACGGTCCACTTAGCTGGACTCCTGAAGCGGTGGCGGAGCAGTGGGGCGTGGGGGGGGGACCTGCAGGACCAAGGACACCCGTTTTCCCTGGGCGTGGTGGGGGCTGCGAGTGGATCTCTCTGAAAACTGCTGAGGCAGCATCCATCCCCAACCAAGGAGAGACCAAGGTTTGATTTTTAAAACAAATGAACAGCTTGAGGCTTTTTTTTTTTTTTAATGGAAGTGACCATAAATGTGCTGTGCGTGCCATAGAAAAAGACTTTCTCATAAAGTCCAGCACATTCTCCCTCCCTGCTTCCCTCTCAAGGGCCGCATAACTTCGCAGGGAATGGCCTCCCCAGATTCCAATCCTGTGTAGCTGGCAACCAGATTGAGATGGGACCGGGTATAACCGCTGACCTAGAAATTCACAGAAGAATTGAGGCCAATGCATAAAATGCTTTATTACTGTCTGGGGGAGCGGCGAGTACGTGTGCGTGCATGCGTGCATGGTATCGCATCTCGAGAAACAGCTCTGCCCCACTCACTTTGGTGCTCTACTTCTTGGGCAAAATCCCTGGTTAACAGGTTTCAAGGGTAACGTTTTTGTCATTTTCCCAGTAGAGAGTCCCCATTCTGTCTCATGTAAATTCTGAAATCAACTGTACAGAGGCTCATGTTTCTCTTCAGGATATATGGATACTAACCCTTGCCCTGTGACTGACTCTCTCTCTCTCTCTCTCTCTCTCTCTCTCTCCGCTTTTCCAACTTAGCTTATTAAAGGCCTTTAAAAGGCTTCTAAAACCGTGCCGTCCACATCCCGTGCCTTTGTTCTTCCATTCCTTTGTTCTTTTGCCAGCTCATGAGCTCAGGGGCTGCCTGGCGGGTCCACAGCTGGCTGGCTGTGCCAACAGAGCAGAAGAGGCAAAGGGTTCTACTTCCAGGCCGCCCCACTCCCAAGGAAAGCGAGTTCACAGGCTGCCAGCCTGGTGGGTGTGGGCACCACAGCCCGATGTCAGACACCAGCAGTTCCTTAGAGAATCTCTCCGCCCCCAAGAAGAAGGAGCCTCTTTTCCTTCCGTGTGTGCAACTGCAGCCCCAGGAGGCCTGGGAGTAGGAACTGAGCCTTCCTGGGGCCAGAGGCCCCCACAGACCCCTGAGGAGCCCCAGAGCGCCTCGCTCTCAGGTGCTAATAAGGTGTCCAAGTTGCAACCCGCTTTTGGCCCTGTCCACCCTATGGTTTTCAAGGCTGGTTGGAACTTGTTAAAGTTAAAAAATGTCTATTACCTGGTTGTTGTCTAGCAGCTTAAAAAACATACCGGTGGAGAATTACACCCTAGATGATACCCTTCCTTGCTTTGGAAAGGTTTTAAAAGCAGGTACCACTCCTAGGTCCCCTCTATATCATTTGTTCAAAGCATCCCTCACCTGCCCATGTCCAGCAGAGAGACGCCTGCTGCAATGCAACGTGTGGTTTGCTGTCTGCCAGCAAAGCTTGAGTTTTGCCTCCAGAAGGCAAATGTGAACGACTTACACTTTTAACACTTCCAAGGGTCTCCCCTTAGGTCATCATTTTGCAATAAAGTTGCTCATAAAATTGAATGGGTCAGATGCAGTTAAGCAGTATAACAGCAATAGCCTCAACACAGAAAATGATGAAGCCACAACACTCAGCAAGCCAGTTTTTAAAATCAAGTTGTTCCTCTCCATTCTAAATTTCAAAAGGTGGATGTCTTACTTGATGCTTCTTGTGCATATTATTTTTTTATTACACACATGTGTATCTTAAAAGAATAGAACAGGTAGCATTCTACTCTGAAGTCAAAGCTGGGTCTCTAGCTCTGCGAATTGTTTCTCTGCCCCCATTTGCAAAATGGGAATAATAATATAATTCTTACCTACCTTCCTAACAAGTGCTTGTGGGAATTAGGCTAAAACAGGTAAAACACTTAGCAATAAGTAACTGCTCAGTATATTTTAGTGATGAATATTATTAGTGTAATCAAAATTATATTAACTTTTTTTGTAATCATAATGGCATGTCCTTATGTGAAGATATTTACATTTACTATTTTAACTTTATATATTAAAAGATTCATCATGCCAAGGGTATCTTTTCCTAATCAAGACAAAAATAATGATTTCATGTGCTTTGAGGAAGAATTGCAGTTAGATCCTTAATGGCTGGAAGATGGAGCACCTTTGCTCTGATAGCCGACACTGAACAAGTGTGGTACATGAATTAGGTTTTATTACATTCTTCTTCTCTTACCTTTGTAATTGCTTCAAGTTGTTTCACCGCTGTTAGAGTGATTTGTGGGGGCAAGTTACGATGCCAAAATGATGTCAATGAAAGTCTGGATTAATGACAAATGATGTCAAAACCTGAGAATGTGAATGCAAATTGTAGTTAGACTAAAAGGAAGTCAAATGCCAAAAATCATATTAAGCTAACACTACGTTTGAAAAACTTTATGGGAAAACTTCTTTAAAAAATCAAGATGAGTTGTGTGCCATGAAATCGTCCCAGTCCTCTTTATGACCTCTTTTCTCAGCTGAATTGATCATAAAAACGAATTAAAGTGAAAAGTGGTTCCCAGGCTGCGTCGTCGCTGTCCTGAGTGAAGTGGACGGTTTGCTGGTGTTCAGGAGAAACCAGGCCTTCCTCCAGTCTCCCTGCGTGACGCCGAGGAATAATCTTTTGACTATCTCATACATCCCGGAGGGCCCCCTAATCCACATGTTCGAGTGGGGCTGGAAAAGGTCTCGGGGTCATCAAATCCCATCTCTTCCCTTTACAGGGGCAGAAAATTGAGGCCCCTCCCAGAGCTCACACGACTTGCTCAAGCAACACAGCCAGCTGATGGCACAGCCGGACAAGGATGCCCATTCATTCCACGGCACCGTGGGACTCCTCAGCCTCCCTTCCTCCTGGTCTTCCCTGTCTGCACTCTCCTCCCTCCACTCCCAGCTGCCCGGCCATCACCCAGTGGTTATTAAATCCCAACATCCCAGGCCCTGTGGGACAGCAGTGGAGGGGCAGCTCCCAAGAATGCAAATGACTTCATGGGACAGACTCACCTCAGGTCACTCCTGTGCCGTGGGCTTTGGCCTTTTTCTCTGCCATCGTGATTTGGCACGACCAAAGCGTCACAGGCCTCAGAGAGCAGGTGGGAGAAGACACCCTTCGGACTGGAAGGCCTACTTCCCAGAAAGGCCAGCTCTGGATGTTGGATGTGGTTTCCTTGGAGCCATATTTGAGCAATGACTGTGCTTTTGATCACAATCTAATAAATATCCCAAAGGCCTGAATCAGAACTGCACTCAGGAAATGACATGGGGCAGTGAGCCCAGAGACACAAAGCCGTCCTTGCTGGCACCCTGAGAGCTTCCATCTGAAATGGCCACCCTCAGGCCTGCTCTGGCCTCCCCACTAGCACCTCCTTTTGAGTCGTGGGTCCCCGAGTGGTTACGGCACCTTTGGCAGAGCACTGGTCTGCCGTAGCCTCCCTCTCTAGCCTCGCCCTGCCTGAGAGCGCAACTCAGCAGAATCCACTAAGATTCCAAAGTTTTGTTTGCTGTTTTCAACTATAGAAATGCCTTCCTTTAACTCTCCTTGGGTTTATGAAAATACTCTAAATAATAATAATCGTAAGTGTTCTCTGATTCAGTAGTTGGCTGTTAACAGCAACACTTACTTTCTAACATAAAATAGGAAAATCCTATTATTTAAAAATTAAAACAGGCCGGGTGCGATGGCTCATGCCTATAATCCTAGCACTCTGGGAGGCCGAGGTGGGAGGATTGCTCAAGGTCAGGAGATCGAAACCAGCCTAAGCAAGAGCGAGACCCCCGTCTCTACTAAAAAAAATAGAAAGAAATTAATTGGACAACTAAAAATATATAGAAAAACTTAGCCGGGCATGGTAGCACATGCCTGTAGTCCCAGCTACTCGGGAGGCTGAGGCAGGAGGATCGTTTGAGCCCAGGAGTTTGAGGTTGCTGTGAGCTAGGCTGACGCCACAGCACGCTAGCCCGGGAGACAGAGCAAGACTCTGTCTCAAAAAGAAAAAAAAATTAAAACAACTTTTAACTAATTAATCTGACACAACAGAGAAATTAGATACAAGGCACTTAATCAACATATTTAGCCCTGTTCCTCTTTCTGAAAAGCTGTGAATCCTCTATTTACCAACCCAGATGCTCAGACAGAATTATGAAGCTGTGATTTATTTTGGGTGGGGTGGGGTAAAGATGCCAACATTCTGAAACTATTTAATCCATCCAGATTGGGGACTCTGTAGCCTTTGATAAAAGAAACACTGTACTACCATCCTGAGGTATCACAAGATGCATCTCCAGGTGTTCTGATGAGCAGACTATTTCTTTCCAATTTGATTTGCTTTCAATTCAGTTCCCCAAGAGGTCACCCAGAGGGTCTGGCAGGGGTGCCATCTATTTGTCATTGCTGGACAAGCTGCTGCTGTCTCCGTCCATGCCATCCATTGCTCCCCCTTCCTGCCTATATTTTAGTTACAAATGAGCCACTTGAATTGCAAGATTTGGCTCCTACAAGTGTTTTCCAGTTTGTTGACTTCCATGTCCAGATTCTCTTTTCTGATCCCGCAATGGCAGCTGAGAGTCCCTGCTGAGGATTATTCTACCTGCTGGACATCTCCTTGATACTTTGCTTATTCTGAGTATAATGGGTGGTCACTAAAATATAAAGACGGGTACAGCTTGACTTCTGCTGTAGGCAAAAACAGACAAGCAAGTCTCCGAGGTCTCAGCTGACTCTTCTTAAGCATTTGCTTATGAGCTAGGCCCTATCTATTGGCATGGACTATCCAAATGTTCTTTGCGGCAACCCCGTGAGGCTGACTCTACCATTTCATACTAATGGCTCAAATTTTTAGAAATGGAAGCACAGAGGAGGAAAGGCACATACAGCTGGGAAGCGCTGAGGATGGGCATTGCAGACTTCAGAGTCTGCACATGAAGAATTAACTGGAGTGCAGAGTGACGAATGTTGCAAAGGCAACACCCACTGGCCCTAAAGGGGGAGGAAGTCTTAGGGGGGGTTTCCAAGGCGAAAATGATGAATGTTTGATAGCTCTCCTGGAGCTGGGGGAGACCCAGAACCACACATTTAAAGGCCAGAGGTGACCACCAAAGCAGCGGGAGGAAAGGAGAATCGTCTCCTCCACTTGGCCTTCTCCCAGGGCAGAGTATAAAGACAGGAGGAGCATTTGACGCAGGCCTAGAATGAGGAGGCAAATCACAAAACCGAGAGCAGAAAGGAATGGAAAAACAATCGAAGATTCACGGGGAGAAATCAAAGAGGGAGTTTCCAGGGACTACTGAATTTTGCAATTGGGTCTTCATTATTAATCACAAGAGCTATTATGTTGTCCCTGCCAGGCACAGATCAAACACACGGTCTTATTGAATCCTCACTCTGGAAGTATGCGTTATAATCTGCAGAACTGTCCCCCGGGGATGGCCACGGGCGAAACCCAAACCACAGCGGGTTGAGAAGCGACTGAGTGGGGAGAATGTCGTCTGCATTTGGGATAAATTTGGGATAGAAAGGGATTGAGCACTTAGCTAAAGGCGGGTCAGTGTGCCAGTCACTTCAGCCTGCTTTCTAACCTCATCCAAAGAAAACTCTAGAAGGAATGTGTTGTGCACCATCAAAGAAGAGACTGAGATCTGGAGACTCCCCGTGACCCCCAGGCCTCTCTTCTTTTCCATAAACCCCACAGAAGGAACCGGCAGCTGCAATAGACATTTCCCGAGCGTTTTACCGCATCTGCCCGAGGAACTGCGCCAAGAACATTCGCACGCACTGCACGTGGAAACTTTAGTGTAAAGGACAGTTTCATTACTGATAATGTGGGGATCAGGGGCCTGAGGCCAGAAATCAGACCTCTCTGAGCTTGCAGCTCAGCTCTGCCGACTACTGCAGCCTCAGTTTCCTTGTCTGTAAAATAGGGTTTGTTGTGAAAGTATTTTGAAGACAATACACGTGAAACCTAAGGAACACGGAGTGTCCAGGGCCTAAGTGTGAGGTGCAATGTTAGCTAGTAGTTTAATCTCTATGGTAAAGCCAAGAAAAGACAGAATTAGGCAGGATATCAGAGCTGGCAGCTCTAAGAGCCTGCTCCGAACTCCGGGGTCTTCAGACACGCCTGTGTTTCGCCACCATGCCACAGAGAAGCCCCTTGAGCGGCTGGGGCTGGCGTTGGGGGTGTGTCTACTCTCTCACTTGTGTGCAACATGCGATTGGCTCGCACACGCTTCTCTCCTCAGGAGAAGGTGAGGACGAGGAGACGGCAGGTGTCACAGGTGTGTGCGCGCAGAGCGACAGGGCGCCGTGGCGACGGGGCGCAGGTGCAGGAGCCCCCGGGAAGGGAAGCCAGGGCGGAGTTCACGTCCTGATGATGTTTGGAATCAGAAGAGGAAAAAAAAGAAAAAAGAAAAAGGCCAGGAGGAAGCTCGTTCGCTTTGCTCTGCTCTCTTTCCAGCCAGGGCGCAGCCGCTGCTCTGGAAGCGATTAGAAAATAAATAAATGCAACCATCCCTCCCACCCTTTCTTTCGTGCTCGAGCTTCTCCTCTCCCCTTCCCCTCCCCGGCCGTCCCCACCCCTCCTTCCCGCCGTCCCTCTCTCCCTCCCCGGCCCGCGCTCTGGTCCCTCCCCCTGCGGGCGCTGCGCTCCCGGCTGCCCGGGCGCCAGGGCGAGGCTGGCTGCGCATCGGCCGGGAGCGGAGGGACCAAGTGGGTCAGTGTCTCTCTCCCACACACGCACACACACACAGACACACACGCGCGCGCGCGCGCTGCTGCAATCCCTGGATCCGCCGGTCTAGCAGCGCCCCCCGCACCGCGGCGCCCGGCGCAGCGCCGGTCCTCATCCCCAGCGCGGCCCGTGCGGCGGGGGTTCCCAAAAACGAGGACAGAGACAGATCCTGGAAACACCCCGCGCCCCGCACGCCCGCCCCGCAGCTCCTGCCTGGCGTCCGGGTGGAGACGGCGCCCGCGCGCCGCGAGGGGACAGCCACCTGCCAGTCCGCGCTCGGCGGCAGGACGCGCGGCTCGTCGCTGTCCTGTGCCGGCAGGAGTCCGCGCTCTGGGCGCCCTCGCCCCGGCTGGCTTGAAGTCGAATCCTCGGCTCCTCCGCCGCGGGCCCATCGCGCCTCGGAGTGTGTCCCGCGGCGACGCCCCCACCTCGCCATGGCCCGGGCGCGCGGGCTGCTCCGTCTGTGGCTGGGCTGCTTCTGCCTGAGCCTGGCGCAGGGGGAACGGCTGAGGCAGCATCTCCCCGAGCTCCACGGAGCCGCGCCAGGTGACCGCACGGCAGGCGGCGGCCCGACCCCCGACCTGCGGCCCCAAGACCAGGTGTCGCTGCACATGCTGCGGCTCTACCACAGGTACAGCGGCGGCGGCGGCGGCAGGGTCCCGGTGGCGCGGACTCTGGGCGCCCCAGAGCGAGGCTCGCGGCCCCCACGCCCCCGGGTCCTGCGCGAAGGCAACACGGTCCGCAGCTTCCGAGCCGGGGCAGCAGGTGAGCGCGCGCGCGGCGACCCCCACCCTCCCACGGTCCCGCCCCGGCTTCCCCAGGCGGGACCCCCACGGCTCTCTCGTCCGCCCACTGCTCCAATGCGCGGGTCGGGGACCTGTCCCCGCCCTCCGCAGCCGCCCCCGGGCCCCTCCGTCCGTCACACCCAGCACTTCGCCGGCGGAGTCTCCAGTGAGCCTAGCTCTGGAACCTGCGGCTAGAGGGACAAGTGGAGAGAAACGCGCGGAGCAGAGGAGGGGACCGGCTGGAGAGGCCGTGTGGGAGGAGGGAAGGGTGACCCCCACGCTCCGGGTGTCTGGGGTACCATTCCTAAATCGCTCAGCGGGAATTCCCGCGGGCTGAGCTTTAGGCACGTTTCCCAAGAGGTCAATGCTATGTTATGCCAACCGGGGCCCCGGAGAGAAGCAGAACTAGAACAGCCTTTGCCTCGCCTTTTAGGTAGACACTCCCTTCTAGGAGCTGGATTTTGCACCGGGGCTCTTCACTCGCGCCCCTTTTTTTGTTACCATGACTGACACGTTCTGCTGGCTAGTTCTCCTTGGTGGCCAAAGCACAAGCAGAACCAGGTGCTTTGGTGTTTGGATTATTTAAAACCCATCTGAGCAAATAGAGGTTGTACCCTCCATCCTGGGAGGCGTTGGGAGAGGGGGCGGGAGCAGCCGGCCGAGGATGTAAACACCTCCTGGAATCCACCCATGAGAATCTGCTCATGCCGGGGTTTTTTTTTTCAGCACAGATCAGTGCGGACTGAAATTCACGGCTTAGCCAGGGTTCTCCCAGCCCCTGCAGGGAAGCAAGTAACTTAGGCTAACAGCCTCCCTCCCTGGTGCTCACAGCTTGAGGGAGAGTTTTCCTGGACACTCACTCTGTCCATGTGCTTTGAAGATGGAGCAGGCATTCCCGTTCACTGCATTCACGATAAACAGAAAAGTAACTGCAAAGCCTGTGAACTGTTGAAAAATAGCCAGAAATCTGTCAGGAAGGAGGCCGTGTGTTAATCAGTTCTGTCAGAATCACTAGAAAGAAATTTCCCAACACTTGGATATGTAGGACTCCTGGAAAAAAAGGAAAACTAAAGCATCCATCAAGGAAAGCCCTAGGTTGACCCTTTAAGTGCACTCTGGAGCTTGTAGGCACGATGACATTCACAGTAAATGTGAATTCTGCTTTCTCACGTAGAAATCTCTGGCTAGAGCCTGGATTGAGGCAGATTTCACTGTCTTCTGAAAACCATGCTTGTGGTCTGTAAGGAGCTGGCCTCCGCTAGGGAACCAGAAACCTGCTCCGAGCATCCCGGCCGTGTGAGGAGACTGTCCTGACAGCTGACCACAGCAGGGGATGCTTGGCTTACATATGTGTAGCCACGTGTAGCCATGTGATTGTAACAAAGCTTGGAAGAGAGTTGGGTGGCCAAGGCAGGTGGCAACAGTGAAGATACTCGAATCACTCTTACCTTGGTATTCATTTTCTTAATTATATTCCTCAGGGAACAGCTGCAGCACCCAAGAGATGAACAGTATTTTTTTCTTTTTTTGTACCAACAAGTTTTGCGTATCACGTGAACCACTTGGTGTGAGGTGGAATTTGAGTTTATTTCATCCACATATTGTGTAGCGTTTGTTTGTTTTAGGCTATGGAGCCAGAGATGAGGATTTGGTCACTCAGCCACCGTATACATACTTTGTGGCTTCAACTAATTCCTTGCATTATAATGTCAGTGTGTCCCTCCTGGGCCCCACTGTAGTCTTAAGGCATCAAATGATAAACTCTGATACGGAGGCCAGACGCTCCCCTGAGATGATGGATTGCAGCCTGATGCATATATACAAGTCTGTGAGCTCCGATAAGAAAAGTAATCCCTTCAGCATCCTGCAGACTGTCTTGATGACTTATTCATCAAACGTAGACCCTGGCTTTTGCGGAAGCTTAAGAGTCGTGTTACCTCATTGGAGACTCCCGGAGAGGTGGTTCATGCTGGACCCCTTCCAAGAGCGTTTAGTTACTAACACACTAAAAGACTTTATTATAACGCAGTTCTGGCTCTAATAAGGCAGGACTCCGGGGCGGTGCTAAGGTTTTTCACGTGTGTTCCTCCCCCTTCCTACGTATCAGCATTTCCAGAGCACCCTTCACCTTGCGACATATGCTCTGATGTGGGTGAAAGATGCTGTCTGCATTAATAAATTGTTGTGTTTTCCAGCCCGGAGTGTTTAAGTTTTACAACACATAGGCTTCTCTGTACCAAAGACGTCAGAGACTTTAATGAAAGGTCAGGTGTTGAGCTTTCTCTGTGGACTAGCTGCTGATCCGGCCGAGTCTGGGCGCTTACGCAGGCTGAGTTACAGCCTTAGAGCCCTGTTTGCTCCTTGGAACGTACTTGATTAAAATTATTTATTGTTCTAAACCTAGAATATCTTTGGTTGGAATTTAGCTGCTGTGGTCTCCCTCTGCTGACTTTCTACTTAAACCATTACTGGACGGTAGGTGGCATGCGTCCCAAACACACTTTCTGCTAACCCTTTTCTCCTCCCTCAAGGCTGTGCAGTTGCTGTGAGCCAAAGCTGTGAGTTTGGAGAGCTTGTACTTTTTTTCTGTGATGTGGAAGGGTTGACATAAAGACAGGTTTTATCTTTCCCTTTGTGAAAGGTAATTTACAAAAGTGTTGATGAGAGAGAAGTTCAACTCTTATACAACACGCCACCTTGAAGGGAGACAGAAGGATTTGAAATCAGCTTTTATTTCATCTCGGTTTAAGTTGTCTTTGGCTTCTATGTGATAAAATGAGAATATTTTACTCATGTAATCTTTCAGATAGATGATTTATGTTCACGATTTTCTTGTCATGCCCATAAGTCACTTCATCTTATTTTTCTTAATCGTAAATGTAACTGCTTTAGGAAAAACGATTAAAACACAATTGTTTTTATTAGGAAAATAATGACAGACAGCTACAGAGATTACATTTCAGTGCGTATGTATTGCCTTTTTTTTTTTAAATCTTACATATTTCATAGACTGAAAAAAAAATTGAGGCAATCCAAACCCAAAGTGAAAACTTTCCTTCACTGAGGAAGGACAGATTCTTTCCTACTACTCAAAAAACTTTAGAAATAAAGAATTATGATTTTCACATATTTCTCAAGTACAAGGGTAAAATATAAGGCTTTGGGGAAAATGGTATATAGTTAAGGGCTGAGTGATAGCTCTGAGAGAGGCCACGCCTACAAAATACATGGACCAATAGGAAAGCATCGTTTTGGGTGGGTTTGATAGCAAGGAACTGGAATAACTTTATTAAAATGTAGCTACCTTGAAATGCCTAGCACCTAGAGTAGACTTGAAATTAAGAAGTACTTGGATTATCTGACGTCTTTACTTAAAGGATAGTCGCACATCAGCTGCTTTGAATTACATGATGGCTTTAATGAACTTCTTTACTGTAATCGTCAAGACAGCTTTATAATCTCTGCCATTTAAAAATACATAGTACCATGAATTCTTGATTGTCTATGCTAATGAAAGTAGAAAGTGAGTGTATTACATAAAAAGTAATTTAAATTTAGCTTTGTCATACAGTTAAGAGAACTTAAAGAGACCAAAAGACCATGGAAAAATCAATGAAAAAAATCCCCTAAACAGATAATTCACTCAAGGAGTATTTGTACATTAAAAATACATACATAATTAAGAATTAATTAGGAAGGTTGCATACATTTTGCCTAAGCAGTGGGAGTTCAGAAGTACTCAGTTGAATGGGTTCAGGTTTTTCTGTAAATTAGAGACAGGAATATCAAATCTGCTTTTAAGCATCTTTATATTAGAGAATTTTGTATTTGGAAGAGGTATTCCAGGAAGCAAGTAGAACTCCTCCTTTAATGAAAGCAGAAATGGGCATCGTGATTTATTTGCCAGAAAGTTTCCCAAACACACTGGACTTATCTCCAAACCTGTTATTTCTGGTACCCTGATCTAATTTTCAAGGAGAAAATTTGACGAAAAGAAATCTTTGGAAGATGTTAACAGGTGATACATAAAATTGGTTTCCATGGGGAAAAAGTGATCAGTTTTCTTTGCAGTGTGATTTTTCAGGGCCTTTAAATGCTAACGAATCCCCTTAAAAGGAGAATACTTTCTCCTGGAAAAGCATTTTAGAAAATTATTGTTCTAAGATGTCTAGCCAGGAAAACACTGGTTCGACTAAACACTGTTTCGTTTCTTATTTCCTATTTAGTACCTACCTCAGTGTATTTACTTACATAAGTATGTTATACTTGATGCACTTGGTCCGACTGTCATAGTACCATCTTCCTGTTTTTATGTTATAAAACTTCTCTGAGTGTAATTTTGGAGATTCTCTTTCATGAAATTTCATTTTCCCTGTATCTCTATGAGCTCTCCTTCATTGTTTTCTTCTATAGGATTAATGTTTATTGTTTCACAACAGGTATTCATTATACTTTAAAAAGAAAAGCTACTTTGTGGAAAAATTCACTAAAGATCGCTTTGTTAATGTTTTATCACCATTAGTACCTTGATGAAAGACACATTTACTCAAGACATCTACCAAATCCCTTATTTAATCTCTAATATTTGTTGTATCTAATAGGTATAATAATAAATCATACCTGTTAAAAAGCCTCATGGAAGTTACTGAGCAACTGGACAAATATTTTTCTATTGGCTAGTCAGGATTTTTGTGTTGCAATATTGGAACGTTTCTCTCAAAATTTTGATAGTTTCCCTGTTAAATGAATAGCCTAGTAATCTGTTAGTGTCTTAATAACTTTATTTTGGTGAGAGTAGTGGAAAGAATCATAAATAGTCTCCAATTGAGTTTTCTAATGCCAAGTTGCAATTGAGTGAAATCTTATGATTATGTTATGAATCCATGAAAACAGAATTTTGATGGAAATATTGATGTAGTGTTCATCAAGTGACACAATTATACCAGGATAATTTCTACCTCAGACAGTAGTAAATGATGACGGTGTAACCAAAGAGCCCTGATATATGGAGTAGATTTAGCAAGCGATAATATTGCTAGTTTGTTCACATGTTAGTAGTGGCTGTGTCTTAGCACACTGCCATATAAAGCAATACTCCTGGTGAGGCACATTTTCTGGGATGATATTTCTAAAGGCATAGATTTCTCTTTATTTACGTAAAACATAAGCACGCAGGTCGTAGAGACAAATGACCACGGTGTGTTTACTGACTCCTGCAATAATCCACCTTCATGTAAGATCCTGCTTCTCTTGGCAATAGAACCATAGTAAATATAGTGCTTTTATTATCTTTGAGTACACCATGAATAAATGTGTTTGAGCAAAAAGATCCTACTGTATTACCAGCTTCAGTTAGTTCTTACTGTACTAAGTAAGGTAATTTTTACATATTCCTTTTATAAAATAATTACATCCACTAATTTTAGAAATGGTTCTCTGTTCAGCCCTATTATTTCACAGGTAAAGCAACTGAAGTCCAACGTACTCTTGTTTGCTTTCCCTTTAAACAACATTGTAATTTAATTGCATGGAATTAATCTCAAGACTGAATTGGGTACAATTGCTGCATTCAAGTATGGGTTAAGAGAAATGGTTCTCAAGCAGAGAAAACATAGCTGGAGTTTTGATTTTTCTATTACCTAAGGCTAGGAGTTAGATCTAAATTCTAATCTTGGTTGAACCGCTCGTAAGTCAAGTCAGCTGGTATTATTATTCTCAGTTTCCTCGTCTATCAAATGGGTCGAATCATACCTACTGTGTCTGTCTCACAGAAAAATGGCGAAACCCAACTGGAAAAATAAACGTGAAGATGCATTAAAAGTTTAAAATCCAGAGGTAAATGAGGTATTATTAATATTCTTAATATTTTAAAAGATTTTCTCCCTCTAGCTTCCCACGAAGCCTTAAACATATCTCAAATGTTGATGATATGTGTTTTTTTGTAGCACAAAGAATACTTGGGTGGCAGTGTAAAAATGAGGCAGTGGTCATTTTGTAACGCAGTCTATATTCTAAACCTGCATTCCGCAACTGGCTGTTTCTGTCCTGACTATGGTAGCTCAGCGGAGCAGGGTTGTTTGTGCCTTTTAATAGAGATTTCGTGAAGTTAACTGTTCTCAAAATATGGTCCCTGGATTAGCAGAATCAATATTACCTAGAACCTTGGTAGAAATTCTCCAGCCCACAGCAGACCTTCCAAAGAATCAAACTCTGGAGGGGGCCGGGGAGGGGTGCTCACAAGTCTGTGTTTTAACAAGCCCTACAGAGGATTTTGATCCATATTTGAGAAATGCTGCTCTAAAACTGTGACCCTAGAGTTTTGACTATTTTATATCCTAACCAGCGTCTGAAATTTAGGATAATGTCAGACTAATAATCTGATACTGGCGCTAATACCAGTGGTCTCACCTGGTGGCCCTTTTAGGGGGCCTCTCCGTGGACAAATGGTTTATTAACTGATGTAGCGGTAAGCTTCTCTTACCTTAGAAGGTGTATTACTGCCTTTTTGACAGTTTCTGCCCTGGAGAAGGCCTTGAAGTCCGTTAATCAAGATTGCTCACCGTTCTCGCACAGCTGCAGAGAGTTTGTAGCCTAATAGATTTGCTAGAAAAAGGATGACGGGTGGGAGCCGGGTTTGCACAGAGGTCCCTGGAGGGTAGGGAGTCTGCACTCCGTAAGTACTTCAGTTGAGTTGAGTTAGATGTTCAAGAGACAAGATAACCAGGGATAGTAGAAAATCTGTCAGCCTGGCAACCTATCCTTTAAAAATAAACTTGCCTTCAAGGAACTTCCCAAGGGGTGTTTTATCATCTCCATATTCAATGGAAATACTCTTCTGTCTCGTATGCAAATGCTCTACCCATTCGTCTTTTCTAAGGACCCAGGAAGGAATACCACGCGGTACTTGTACCCAAGAAGGGCTTTTGCTAACTTTGGGAGCTTGAAAAGTTTTTACCCTTTGGTGTTAAACAGGAAACGCTCTTGACTCTAGTAAGTATACACAGTTAGTTGTTCATGCAACAAACGTTAACAAATATTTTTCAGACTGTGTGAAGTGCTAGGAGTACAAGGATTTGTGGAACGTGGGTCTGCCCTCTGAGAGCTCAGTCGACCCTTAGTCCCTGAGGGTAGATAAACTGATGAATGAACATTTTGTTATTCTAGAAAAGCACACGCATTATATCATCTTTGGCCATGTTTTTACTTTGGATATACAGAATGCTTCTTTTCAGATCCCATAAAACTCAGTCATTCAACTGGAACTCTGCAAGAAAAACAAAATTCTGCGACTTTGCGTCCTGTTTAGAAATTCTCCATCTTGTGGGCGTCGGAAAGCTGAAGTCCTCGTGGGGAAGCTGCAGTCTCTTGGCCACGTCACCAGCAGCCAGTGGCTGCGGGGTGTGTGTCCCTATCTTGGGCACCCCTGGCGTTGGTAGAAGCTGTACTTTGTTTGGAGAAAGAAGTGGGGAGAAAAATTGTTCTTAGCTACATTTTTCCTGTATGACTAAGATGGTTTCCCTGCTTCCAGGGGATTTAACTAATCATCAAGAGTTCATTTAGTCTATTTGCTTTAAAATCAGGCTGTACATAGAAAAGCTTTGCATTGTGCGTTCTAATTCCCTCTGAGAGCGTTCTGTGTGGGCCGGCACGAAGGTGAGCTTCTCCTCACCACGCCCTGGGCACGGCCTGGGCTACCCCTGCGAGGAGCTGAACTGTCCCGATAGCATCGCTGGTCCTGAGTCCCCAGGTCCGAGCCTGACTTCCTGAGCCAAGTCCCTGGTTTCATCAGGTGCAAGAGCTTTGTTTTCAGTGAAATAAATCTTTCACTTCTATTTCATAATCAAACTCCCAAATAATCTATGTAGGTAATAGAAGGATGGATTTCTCTTCAAAATCAGTTGCTCACTCGCTGGGTACCTTTTATGGTCCTTCATGTTTGCGTTTCTCTAATGAATAGGTTGACCTAAATTTGTTTATTCGTAAAAGAAGCATTTGCCGAGTGCTGCTTAAGGGCCCAGCCCTGTGCCACGGGCTGAAGAGTCTGACGTAACAGAGAGCCTCGTCTTTGAGGAGTTTATGGTCTTAGCAAGGAGTAAGAGCGTAATAAAAATGGCAATAGAGGCAGGGTCCTGACCGTGGAAGTGGGTCATCGTGACAAGCTGGCCTCCAGGGGCGGTAACGCAGCCTCGCCGTAAAAAAAAAAAAAAAATCTGAATTATCCAGGATAAAAAGGGCGAGTACAGCCATTCCGGAGAGAAGCAGCCACAGGTGGGTGCAAAGTCCCAGGTGTGTAAAACAGAGGGCGGCTTGCTCAGTAACTCACCTGACTCCTAAACCCACGTTCAACGCTCAGGTAGTAAAACTCTAGAGAGTTCGACATGTAAGGTTGTCATGCCAACAGCAAACCCTAACCAGGCTGCAGGAGATATATGTTATTATTACCAGTAAGGAAAATCCAGGCTTGTGCCAGAGCTGGCAAAGAGCGAGAAAATAGCGCCACCTATTGGTAGCTGTATTTCAGCATCAGAACTATTTCTTTGGAAGGAGCTGGAAGCAGCCAGTTGTAGTTATTTGCAAGGGATCTAACAGGTTCTGCAGTTAACTGTTCACACCCCACGCGTTCGACCATAAAGGGATCCTCCTGTAATAGTCCTGACTCATGTCCAATGTCCCCAGTCCCACAGGTGGGTCTCCCTAAGTTAAGTAAAACAGTTAGAAAGTCACAGTATATTCTGGATACTACTAGATTTATCAGATGTACAATTTGCAAATATGTTCTCTCATTCTGTAGGTTGTCTTTTTCCTTTAATGATATAACGTCCTTTGATGTCCAGATTTTTTAAAGACCAAATTTTATAAAGGATCATGTTTTCCTGACAAAATTCATACTACATTCCTGTCCTGATGAAAACTATTAACATCTAGGATTACAAAGCCAGCGATGTAGCATTCAGAGACGCCTTAATGCATGTGTTCCGTTACGGAAAGAGTACAATGAGCAGGGTGGCGAATAGAACTTTTCTGCTAAGGACAGGGTGAGAGAAGGTGTGTTGTTAACTAGAAAAATGACTTGAAATTATCGTATTTGTCGGTTTTGTTTGTTCGAATGCCTGCTCCTTTAAAACCCGTTTATTGAATAAACCGATTTCACTTGACTTACCCATAGAGATTATTTCAAAATGGAACGATGATATTTTTTAAAACAAAACAAAATTATAGACTTTATGGTAAACTTAGGGGTGAATTTTTTTCCTCACCTTTGCATTAGAAAACATTTTAGACATAAGTCATTTTTAAAAGTGTTTAATTTTGATGAAGTTCAGTTTATCTATTTTATAAATTTATGTGTTTTATTGATGTATGTGTTTTTTCTTTTGGTGCTCACATTTTTGGTGTCCTATTTGAGAGGCCATTGCCAAACTCAAGGTTGTGAAGATTTACCCGTGTCTTATTCTAAGAATTTCATGGTTTTAGTTCTTTCTCGTAGGTCCCTGATTCATCTTCAGTTAATTTGCATACTAATTGCACGCCCTACTGTTGACTCCCGTTTACTTTCTTTTCTTTCTTTCCTAGGAACCCTTGAAAGCAAGGGGCTGGATATTTTTAATCTGACTTCTCTGACCAAGTCCGAAAGCATCCTGTCTGCCACGTTGCATTTCTCTGTCGGAGAGCTGGCGGACGTCAGCCCGAGTTGCCCGGTGTCTACAGGGTGCTCCCATCACACTCAGAGGAAGCCCACTCAGATAGACCTCTCTGCGTGGACCCTCACACCCAGCAGAAACCAAAGCCAACTCCTGGGCCACCTGTCGGTAGACACAGCCAAACCGCACGGAGACATCACATCCTGGCTGTCCAAAGACATCACTCAACTCGTAAGGAAGGCCAAGGACAGTGAGGAGTTCCTCATAGGATTTAACATGACGCCCAAAGGACACCAGCCGCCAAAGAGGATGCTACCTTTTCCGGAGCCTTACATCCTGGTCTATGCCAACGACGCTGCCATTTCCGAGCCAGAAAGCGTGGTGTCCAGCTTACAGGGACGCCGGAGCTTTCTCGCTGGAGCTGCGCCCCAGCTGGACAGCCACATCAGAGCCGCCCTCTCCGTGGAACGGAGGAGGAAGCGCTCTGCCGCGGTCCTGCTGCCCCTGCAGAACAACGAGCTTCCTGGGGCGGAGTATCAGTACAAGAGGGACAGGGTCTGGGAGGAGAGAAAGCCCTACAAGGCCCTGCAGACGCAGCCCCCCGAGAAGAGTAAAAACAAAAAGAAACAGAGAAAGGGACCCCCCCAGAAGGGTCGGACGCTGCAGTTTGATGAGCAGACCCTGAAGAAAGCGAGAAGGAAGCAATGGATTGAACCTCGGAATTGCGCCAGGAGGTACCTTAAGGTGGACTTTGCGGACATCGGCTGGAGCGAGTGGATCATCTCCCCCAAGTCCTTCGATGCCTATTACTGCTCCGGAGCCTGCCAGTTCCCCATGCCCAAGGTAGCCGCTGTTCTCTGTCCCGTGCTCGCTGCCCATCTCCGTAGGGTAGGAAGACACGCTGAGCTGAGTGTGTGCGGAGTGTGTGTTTCCATTTGCAAAATCTACCTGGACCCTGATTTGCTAAATTGATGGTAAAATAAATCGTAGGCTCGGTTTTTCTTTAATGGCTGCAAAAGTGACATGAAGTTAGTATCGCTTTCAAGAAAGATAGGAGGAA
This sequence comes from Lepilemur ruficaudatus, assembly GCA_963574885.1. Lineage (NCBI taxonomy): Eukaryota > Metazoa > Chordata > Mammalia > Primates > Lepilemuridae > Lepilemur > Lepilemur ruficaudatus. Next base: position 36,900 of record CAUYRT010102284.1, read on the forward strand.
AAAATGTGTGTGCGAAATGCTTTTTGCATTCCTTTTTGCAGGAGGATCACTTGAGCCCAGGAGTTTGAGGTTGCTGCTGCGAGCTAGGCTGACGCCACAGCACTCCAGCCCAGTCGACAGAGCGAGACTCTGTCTCAAAAAAATAAAAATAAAAAAAATAAAATTTGAATCTTCGTTATTCAATAAAAAGTGGCTCAAGGAACAGAAGTCAGAGGAAGAATAGAATTTGTTTTTGCAAAACTTGAAGTGAATCCATTTTTGCTACTGTATGATAATGGAGGGGGAAAAAAATCCTTTGCCCCAAAGAGTGATCGATTTCTGCTTATAGATGTTTAAAAAGGCATGTTCACGTTCCAGCCCTGGGATCGCTGGGGTGCCAAGTGTCACAGACACATAAAAGCAAAGGTTCAAAAGCCACATCAGCCTCAGGGCCAGCAACTTGATTGAAATCCCAGTTTCTTGTTTGAACATCTCAGAAAGATGAGCTTTCTACATTTTCTAAGACCTTTTCTTTCCCAAGGAGTTTCTATTTATTTCATGGTGCATGAATCCCAAAGCAAAGTAAGAATTACATGCATTTATAATTATACAAAGAGCTTTATCTTGTCTACATATTCATAAAGGACATTTTACCCATCAGACAAAACTCAGTCAGCTGGGAGGACATTTAAAAATCCACGCACAGCAAAGTTCAGGAGTGTAACAAGCGGCGACGAATCTTTATTTTACACGTGGCAGTGAGAGGGAAGGATGGATTCAAAATCTGTCTTCAAACCAAGACGACTCACTTTAGGTGGGTCTCGGAGATTTCCAGATAATCCCTCTCACTCTCATAAACTCCTTTCTTCTGGGTAGCCTGGAGAAGGAGTTTCTCTCTTCCCTCTGGACTCCAGCTCTCAGGCCCCCCGGGGAGCCGTGATAACGCGGAGATAGTGAGTTGGCTTCTCAGCCCCTCACTCTAGAACACCGGCTTAGTGTCCTGCCCTGCACGATTGCTTCCAACTTGTCCCACTCATCTGGTCACCCGCTTTTACTGTCCAAAAACCCGCTGTTGCTTCAGAAGAGCTTCCCCGTGGTTCTCAGTGATCTGAAGAATAATTTAAAAGCTGAGGGGTCAGAATAGCAGCGATAAATGCGAGGAGAGAAGTATGTCGGTGCAGAAGAATAACTGGTCGTGCGTTCTTGGCCATAGCAGAGGTTCCTAAGCATTAACGGGCCTCTGAATCGCCTGCAGTCTAGCTGGTGCGTAGGCTTTGATCCTGTGGATGTGGGGGAGAGGCTAAGATTCTGCGCATGTCACAAGCTCCCAGGTGACACAGATGCTGCTGATGCCCAGATCACACTTTGAGTAGCGCCATGGAGAGTCAAATCCTTTTGGCTTGAATCTTGGTTTCACCACTTACCAGAGTTCTTTTTTTTTTTTTTTTTTTTTGAGACACAGTCTCACTCTGTTGCCCAGGCTAGAGTGCCGTGGCGTCAGCCTAGGTCACAGCAACCTCAAACTCCTGGGCTCAGGTGATCCTCCTGCCTCAGCCTCCCGAGTAGCTGGGACTACAGGCATGCGCCACCATGCCCGGCTAATTTTTTCTATATATTTTTAGTTGGCCGATTAATTTCTTTCTATTTTTAGTAGAGACGGGGTCTTGCTCTGGCTCAGGCTGATTTCGAACTCCTGACCTTGAGCGATCCACCCGCCTCAGCCTCCCAGAGTGCTAGGATCAGAGTTCTTTGGAGAAGCTGCTAAAAGCTCTCTACCTGTAGAGAGCTTATCGTTTCTGAAACTGGTAAGATAGTAAACAACAAAGACAAAAGTTTCCACATAATAAAAATTGTGGGAAAAGGAGACAGCAGAGCTGCTTGCACTTAGGAGGTGTTCGTGCATGTTTCTTACGGACGTCACTGTTCGTGGCCTCGGCTGAGACCGGGAAGCGCAGAAACTCGGTGTGGAAAGCTCAGCGAAGACTACAGAGGGAAAGGGATCAAGAGAACAGAAGTCCTAAGGCAAGCAAAAGTTTTCTGGATGGTTCTAGTCCCTTCTCACACATCACAAAGCTGAAACCAGGGTTCTCCCCGTGGGTTCTACAGCCTGTGGGCTGGCAAGGTTTCTCCGGAGAGTCACAGAATCAGGAGAGCATGGGTCGAAGCAACTGAACTCATCCTGGTATCTGTCAAATACCGGATCAGAACTCCAGGGAGCCAGAGCAGGGATACGTGGAGAGTTTTCTGAGCTGGAGATTTCCTTTTGCCAAGTTGAGAGGGGAGGTTTGGCTGCTGCAGAGAGTCCTCAATCCCTCCTCACTTGCGTGGCTCTGCTTCACTTTTATAGCTTTCTAGCAGTTCCCTTTCAGCCTCCCAGGCTTGGTGTCTTTCCAGCGGTAAGGTAACTAAAAGGGCGGGAAACCGAAGCCCGTGAAGCGGGTGCATTAGGGGTGATTCACGAGCATCACTGCAATCAGCACAGGGTCCGCTGTGGCGATCAGAGCGAACTGTTTCAGTAAAAAGACAGTCCAAGCAACGGAGGATAGCAGAGGCGTCTGGCCAGATCAGTACAACACATGCGGGACAACTCAAGCTCCAAAAGACGTTCAGACTTTAGATACACTTTCTGTCCCAGAGAGAAGTTCTCCCAGGCTAGACTCCCCTCTCCCTTGGCCTCCTAAGCGAAAGCCGCTCTATACGGCCAGGCTCTTTGTCTGCAAAAGCTGACAACCTGTTCTGTAATGCAGAACAGCTGTGCTCTGGCTTTCCCAAATTCCAGGCTCTGCCCTTTGCCTGATTCCAATTAGATATTCTCCTGTGCTATCACACCCATGTGGGCTGCACTGGAAGAGCATGCAGCAGAACCCGCCAGCCCGGGCCAGGCATGCAGGCCCTGAGCCGATGAGCTGCTCTCCCCTGCCGATGCATCTGTGTGATCAGATTCAACTCGGGGACGTCGTACCCGGCTTGGCAGGTGCAGGCCTGACCGCCATAGGTTTCGTTCGCAAACACGACGGTCCGAATTTTTCTGATTTCTAGCCCTTCCAGCCAATCTGTTCTCCCAGGGAGAGACTCTTGGAATGCTGCCATGGGATGAAAAATGCCCAGAGAGCTGAAGCCAAGTTCTATGCCTTTGCCTCTCCTCACCACCTTCACAGAGATGGAAAACAAAAATTTCAAATGGAAATGATTGAGCTGTTGTTGCTGACAGAGATCCAAGAGAACGAACGAGGATTAGGGGAATGAAGTTATTTTTGCAAGGAACTGTGCAAAAGACATAGAATTAGGCAGCAAAGAGTCTAAACACACTGAACCGAGTATCCCATATAAAGAAGAAATTCACGTTTGCTGAGTATGAAATGATACACCCAACATCAGTTTCCTGAATCTTCCCATTCTGATCTCTAGTCACGAAGATGAACTCTAAAAATACTAAATCTTGATGTACTGAGTTACCTAAGCAAAAAGTTACCTAAACTGACTTGGAAATCATGTTACACCCTCATTAGAAAGACCGGTGAGAAATAGAGCACAGATATGCATTTGTGATGGATGTATTTCTTGATTTCCTAACTTGCTCATAAGGAAAGTCATGAGAAACATGATCTGAACTCAAAAACAAACAAAAATTAGGTCCTGGCTTTATGCTCTCCCCCGGCAAATGACTGCACGGATCTTTTGTGCATGACATAATTATTCCCGGTAATGGCAGCTTGATCAGAGGACTCCAGAATGAGGGAGAGAGGGAGGAACTCCCTTGTAATCTGAGAGATTCCTGATAAGACACACCAACCCAGAATCAAGGTCTTGTTCCTGAATTCCAGCAAGCCCACTAGAGACTACTCCTGTAATCATAGTTTCTGAATCTATCACTTCTGAGTTGGAGCTTAAAAAAAAAAAAAAAAGACAGGAATTTTCCTAGGAAACACCCATGAATATTTTCCGTATCTACACCAGGTCATTCGAACGGAACCTTTTATTTTTGTTGACGGGAATTCTTTCCAAAGAAATAGGTAAAACAGAGGGTATGCTGTTTCTTGTAACTATTTCAGCCATTTAGCAAGTATTTCGTCAGTGCCTGGAGAACACACCGTTCTCAACACAGCCGTGTTTATCACCCAGGAACTCAGCTAATTAAGTAGATCTTCTTTGTATGAAATTTAAATATTATAGAAGTCACTGAACATTAAAATAACAGAATAATGTCAGAAAATCTGATTCGAAAAATCCTTTGGGGGCTGGGCACAGTGGCTCACACCTGTAATCCTAGCACTCTGGGAGGCCGAGGTGGGAGGATCGCTCAAGGTCAGGAGCCTGAGCAAGAGTGAGACCCCTGTCTCTACTAAAAATAGAAAGTCTCTAAGAAAAAAAGGGTAAGAACAGCTGCTTAATTAGTCATTAAGACTAATTTTTAATTTATTCTTATTCATAGTAAAGTTGAAGTCTAATGTGTGGATAATTTTTTTCATTGAAATTGAAATATGGGATGAGATAAATTAGATTTGCCCTTTCTCTGCCATAAGGAATGTTTTTTTCTTTTTCTTTTTCTTTTTTTAGTATGCCAGCTTTCTATATTACTTGTTTCTCCCTTGGCCTGTATATACCCTTAACCTTTGAACTTGTGCCAGTTTCCCACTATAGGAGTTTTAGGAATTTGAAATTAAAGTACCAATTCACTGGGGCAAAGGTGCCTCCGTGCCATGAGAAACAAAAAAGCCAGAATTTTGGTCTAAATCCTATTCCTGACTTACCTCTGGCAAGTTGCCAAATTTCTATTTCTCACCGTGTTTAAAACAAAACTATTTACACCTGCCTGAAAGAAGCATTGCGGAAAACTGACATCAGAAAGTACCGCCTCTTGGCCAGGTGCGGTGGCTCACACCTGTAATCCCGGCACTCTGGGAAGCTGAGGCGGGAGGATCACTTGAGGTCAGGAGTTCAAGACTAGCCTGGGCAACATGGCAAGACCCTCATCTCTACAAAAAATGGGGGGAAAAATTAGCCAGGTGTGGTGGCGCATGCCTGTCATCCCAGCTACTTGGGAGGCTGAGGCAGGAGGATTGCTTGAGCCCAGGAGTTCTAGGTTACAGTGAGCTATGATGATGCCACTGCACTCCAGCCTAGGGCAACAGAGTGGGATCGTGTCTCAAAAAGCAAAAACAAAAAACAAAGAAAATTTCACTCCTCCTGCTACAACATAAATTGTCGCCTCCTCAATGAAGCCCACCTAGATTACCCCATTTAAAATTGCAACTCCATAGCATTCTTGACTCTCCCTTAAACTGCTGTTTGTTCCATAGCATTCATCACTTATACTCCAGAATTTATTTATTTATTTAATTATCTATCAGTATTTATCAGCACTGAAGACAGGGAATTGTCTGCTTCTGT